>CM024646.1:15037935-15238273 GCA_014182695.1 Eucalyptus albens
TTATTTACCAACATTTTTATCGAATAACAAACTTTTGTTTGATAATTCGCAAATTGGCAACCTTTATTCCAACTTGCATATTTTTATTTGCTTGACTTACGAATGTTTTGAATTTACAAACTCTTACATAAAATTGCCAATCTAAATCACATATATATTTTGGTGAAAACCAATCTAAATCATATTGATTTACTAACTTTTGTCATATTAACTTACTAAACTAAGTTTGGATTATTGACACTCATTTGAGTTATTTACCAACATTTAATTGTTAGTTTTAGACTACTGATTCTTACTTGAGTTATTACCAACATTTATTTTTTTTCAATTTATTTACTTTTCACTTGGGTTACCTCTTTGAGAATGGAGTTGGTAAGCAACCAAATAAAGCTTGATAATTGGAAGAAGTATACCCCAAGTGCCAAAATTTGGCACGAAGGGATATTTAAGTTAAGAAAGTTAAGAAAAGTGCCACTAAAGTGCCACTTTTTTTTTTTTTGAAAAGTGTGACACTTGAGCGCCACTTCCAAATAATCTCATCTAAATCTTACGCGACAATTTTTATTTTTTATTTTTCTCGCTTACATGGCTTGTTGGAGAGCTAACTCAGCAAAGAACCACAAAAATGATGTCATTTTGGTGTGGATTTGAATTTTAATATAAACATAAATTAAATTACATTATAAAAAATAGATAAATTTAAAAAAAAAGGGGGAAGAAGGCAATTGAAGGCTGAGCCTTCCCCGCCATCGTTGGGAATGGCCTACAATAGTGGGGGGAGGTGTAGGCTGAGGTCGTTGGGCCCTGGCCATGGCTCGATGACCCTAGCGGACCCTCCCCCACTGCCGCAGCCCTTCCCGGCGGTGGGGGAGGCAGCGATGACAGTGAGGGCTTAGCCCTCATTTGCCTCCCTTGTTTTTTTTTTTTTAAAAATATTTTAAATAAATTTAGTTTTAAATTTAATTTGATTAATTTTTATATTAATTTTTTACCACGTCAACACCAAAACGACGTTTTTGCATTGTTTAGCCACGCGCCGTGCAAATAGTGTCGTTTTGCACTTACTTCGTTGAAAAATCCCCATGTCAAGATTTTGGTCGATTTTCTCATTATTGGCATTTAAGTGATCAAATTTACTCGATTTTGACACTAAAGTGTCACTTTCTTAACTTTTAAAGACTTAAGATTCCTTCGTGTCAAGTTTTGACTTGGGGTATACTTCTTTCCTTGATAATCTCATATAATAATTGATAGATTTAAAATGTTGATAAGAAAGTAATAAAAATTGGTAAATAATAAGAGGAGTCTTTTTTTTCCTTGTAAAAAATAAGAGAAGTTGGTAACTTTAAAAAGCAAATAAACAGTTGTAACTAACTCAAATAAGAGCTCGTAACACAAAGTTTAAATAGTAATGTAGTAGTAAAAAAGGAGTATGTAAGTAAGGTAAATAGTCATAATCAATAGAAAGAGTAGTAAATTAAAAATTTTCCAATAACTTTTGGGAGCAAACTCGAGTGGGAGTTGATAATTTAAAACAAATTGATATTTTAATTGGATAAAGTTATTAAGTTACATAAAAAGGATGATAATTTCATATAATTGTAGGTAAATTTAAGCATTGCCAAGAAAGGTACAGAAAAGTCTTGCATATAAGTTGGTAATTTAAAACAAAAACACAAATAATTATTGGTAACTAAGTCGAATGAGAGTTAAAGATGTAAAAAGAGCTTCAAGTTGATTGGAGAATGTTGGGGGCCAACAATATAACCTGGAGCGAGGGGTGAATAGGTTGTTTGGGAGCTATGAAAAACTTTTATGGAATATAACAACTTAAACTTTAAACAATAATGGAAACAGATTATAGGAAATCAAGTGCACCTCCTACTAATGAAATTGATGGTGATGATAATGAATAGATTAAGCTAATAGTGAGGAGATGGAAGATATTACAAGAAAATATATAGTGGTTTAACTTTATCCGACATACTTGTGACGTTCTGGCAGCGTCTCATGTTAAACAAAAGTGGGAACTAATTATAAGTGCATTAATAGTAATTGTCTTAATCAGTAATTATATTAAGGTATTTCAACCTAAATGATTAGCATGTATAACATGAATATTACAAGGTCTTTGAATCTCCTAAGGCATGATCGTCCTATCCTATTGTTAATATCAATAATCTATTTATAGACATACACGATTCATCATACAGTGGCACCATCTCCATTTCATTTTAGTGATTATCACCTGTTTCTTTACTTACATAAAAATGGGAGCTTATGTGTACTAGGCATACATAGGGAAATATATACATGACATTAACCAAAATTATATGCATCAAGTCTTGGAAGAGGTCAAAAGGAGCTTATCTTCACTACCCCATGTCACTCAAAAAACAAAACATCCTCAACTTCCACACAAACTAGGTGCTCTAGGCACCACTTGCTCCATCTCCAGGCATACCATCACCGAATCTAAGTGATTAGAATAGCTCTCCTTCATGATTAATGAACCAAGTCTCAAACTATATGGGGATCCAATTGACATGCCCGTCATCCATCCATGGTGTGGCTTCGTACTGTGTGTAGGTCATTTCAATGTCAAGGTCGTAAGCATCGTAAAAAGACACGTTGACATAAGCGATAACCCCGTATTGTGCCATAGGTGGAATGTCTATTCTAACGATTTAAAAAAAATGAAAGAATGAGCAATGCCCGGTAAAAAAATAATGGGGCCCTAAACTAGGTAATCCATAAGTTGTTAAGGAAAGTGCAAGATTCAACAATAAACAACACAAATACTAGGACAAACTATCACATAAACCACTCCATTGTCACCCTTATTCACATTCATATTCACCACAACCAAAGCACAATAACATCAGCACACAAGTCTTATGCAATTGACCAAGCTAAGATATGATGCCAGCATAGAATCCCATTGTTTCCTTACCCAGTCAATCCTTACCTTCCTTACTTGCTGGTTCTTTCGGATTTCACCTCTTTCGAGCTTGAAACCGTAGCAAAATTGCAGAGGATGAAGAAGAAATATTCTATTAAGCCGAGAGAGAAGAAAACGAGAGAAGAAACGAGAGAGTGAGAGAGAGAGAGATAAGTTGGACGGGAGAGTGTAGGGGAGAGAGAGAGAACAACGATGATATCTTACCTTGAGAATTATTCCTAAATCCTCATGAGTCCCTAGGTGGTTCATGGATCACCTAGTTTAGAGCCCTATTGTTTTTTTACTAAGCATTGCTCATTCCTTCATTTTTTCAGATTGTTAGAATGGACGTTTCACTTGTGGCATGATATGGGCTCATTGCTTATATTGATATGTCTTTCCATGATGTTTACGACCTTGATTGAAATGACCTACACTCGGTACAGAGCCACACTATGGATGGACGATGGCCATGTTGACTAGATTCCTATGCGGTTTAAGGCTTGGTTCATTAACCATGAAGAAGAGCTATTCAAACCTCTTTGTTTCGATGATGGTGGGTTTGGAGTTGGAGTGGGTGGTGCTTAGAGCATCTAGTTCATGTGGAAGCCGAGGATATTTTGTTTTTCGAGTGACATGGGTTAGATTAAGGGGTAATAAAGATAGGCTCCTTTTGACACCTTCCCAAGTTTGATGTATACACTTTTGGTTAATGTTATATAAATATTTCCCTATGTATGCCTGGAACATGTAAGATCCCATGTTTATGTCAGAAAAGAAGCAGGTGATGATCACTAAAAGGAAATGAGATGGTGTCACTTCTATGATGAATTGTGTATGTCATTAAATGGATTGTTGATATTAATGATAGGATAGAATGATCATGTCTTAGGAGATTCCAAGACCCTGTAATATTCGTGTTATACATCCTAATCATTTAGGTTGGAATACCTTAATGTAATTATTGATTAAGATAGGTCATGTTAATGCATTTTTAATTAGTTTCCATTTGCATTTTAGTGTCTGACACAATGGGGACATCGTAGTAAGCCTATGTTCACTCTCAACATTAACAGTCATAATAAGGTTGAAATCCACTAGTAATCTTCAAAAGAAATCACCAAGTGCTGTCTTTCAATAGAGGACTCATGTATTGCTATCACATTCGTGCACTTCCTCTTATCACTAATTACGAACAGTAGCACCACACATACATTGACATTACCTAGCTACTATTAACAAAAATAAAAGTAAAGAAGAACACTCTTTAGCACTAGACTAGTTTTGTTCGTTTCCACCCAACATCACTATTTCTTATGGATTCGATATATAGCCATCCATCCTTAGATGATAGTTGTCCATTAAAGTCCTTAGGTAGCCATTGGTTCTACCATTACCAGCAGTAGAACGTCTCTTGAAATCATTGAAATGGTTCTCTGACATTAGTAATGTCTCTCTTGATAGTGGCAGTTTTCCATAACAATGTTAGTATCCTTTTGCTAGAGTTTGTCTTTGTCGTGATCTTATCTCAGGTGAACCATCTAAGGTTTGGCAAATGAATTACTAAATGTAGATTTAACTTGAGTTCTTCCAAGCCCATACTAATTTACAACTTAGTTCAAATTCTTAACATACAAATCAATTTTTATCTAAAAATCGTCACTAATCAGTTTTTAGTGAATCGATAAAATACCCAAGTAAAGCATTCGGAGAATTACTATACTTCTACAAACAGGAGATTTAATGAATTCGGAGACTTGATTACATTAGATTATTCTAATGTCCTTTTGGTACCATTTCATTCTTTTTTAATAATTATTGGGGCAGCTTGGATTGATTTTAACCTAAATTACTAACATACAAGGGAGTAATCATGCGAGTGTGTAACCATAAGATAACACTCAAGGAAAACAACACAATAAATAAATTACATAAATAATTAAGTAAAACAACTATTTACTTTTTTGGATTTTGTCTTTAGTCCTACGTGGGAATTAACTATGTAGGAATGGAATTTTAATCAAATTATTTGATTTTTCCAGTTTTCATATGAAGGCTAAACTAGGACGCAATGCATGTAAAGCAAACTTAAGGCTAAGAGCAACTCTAGATTAAACTACTTTACATGTGATGAGATTTTAATTAAATGAATATAACATGCAAAATTTATAACATGCGCATGATATTTTTGTATTTTTATTTATTATGATTTGGAATAAATAAATGCCATTGTTCAAACATGCAATTCATCATAAAGGCAAATCTAACTTATTCTAAGATTACTTTTTTTTTTTACTTAATTTTAAATTCATAATTCAAAATTACTATGACGAAAAGGTTATTGTTATTCTATCCGTAGTAAAAAATAATTAGATTAAATCCTATTTCAATTAGGAAAAACCTTATCTCATCAACTAGATAATACTGAACACACAATGCTATCTAAACCACGCAATGTTATCTAAATTACCCTATATTAAAGAAAACTTTAATGTGGAATCTTTCCTAATATAATCTAGCCTAAATATGCAATATTATTAGAAATTCTTATATATTTCCAATATGCGATCATTTTATGTTTTCTAGATAAAGAAGGCAATCAAACAAATTAAGCACCTAAGATATTATCCACCACCAAATATATCCACATCATTCAAAATTGGGAACACTATCTAATCAACTTGACATTTTTGTAAAATAAAAATCAATATCTTGATCTTAGGGTATAAAAGATTAAAATATCAGTTTTTAATTGCACAATCTGATAATTCCATTTGAGGGCTTATAGATATAATCAAAATATTATGTTCACATTACGGATTAGAAAATAAATCCTAATCAATAATGCTTCTCACTCAAATCATGCATGTTAGATATTGACCAACGCACAATAGGCAATAAAGTATCTAAATTGATTTGGATCGGATTTTTTTACCTGATTGCGCAGATAACTTTCCAAATTTGAACTGGCAATGGATGGTTGACGAACGGTGGCCTGCGGAGTGCTTGCGGCAAGGCAACGATGATGGGGCTCTCAGTGAAGCTTGGCCGTGTGATGAACTTGGGGGAGGACGATTGGTTTGATGATGTGAACTCACAGCGGTGATGGCACGCCAGTTCTCGGTTCAGCGGGGTTGAACCGCTGTGATGACGATGGATGGCTCGGCGGTGATTCTCGCGTTGTGGCTTCCCGGGGAGGGCCTTGACCGTTGTGTTCTTGGTGAACCTGCAAAGACAAAAGCTTGTGCGGCAATGACGTCAACGGCGAGAAAGAAGCTCGGCTTGGACTTGTCTGCAACAGAGGCGTCGTCAGGCCGAGCCGTCGCAGGATGGTGTAGTAGGTTGTTGCGGGACAGTGATGGGCGCAGGCGACAGCAGGAGCAACTAGAGCAGGTGCATCGTCTGTGGCTGAGCGGCGGCGGCGGCGGCGTTGGTGCCCAGGAATCGAGACAGCTACAATGGAGCGATTTTTCCTTGGAAAGAAACAAGATTTCTTTCCTCTTTCCAATCACATATCGCGCAGCCAAGAACACAATTTCCTTTCTCGTTTTATATTTCCTTCGGTCACCAATTTTTCATAGGGCAAACGTGTTCTTTCCCTTTCTTTTCAACTAAATATTTCTGCCTTCTATTGGCCAATTTGATTGTGGCCGTGAATCTGTGTCCCTGCCGAATCTTCACCTCCCATGCAATCTTCCGCCAGGTAAGCGTGTAATGGGCTTTGGCCAAATTTTTGTTCCTGGGGGCTTTTTTTTCCAGCCGGATTAAAATAATGGGCCTTAATATGCTTCAGCTCAAAGCCTTTTATCAGTTTTAACTTTTATGGGCTCAACCAAACTTAGATAAAACTCAGAATTCCCCTCTTTTGTCACATGATTTTCGGCCCGTGTGCATCTCCGGCCGAATGTTGCTTCAATGCTAGCCTAGTCCACGCGGCTAATTCAGGTCCATTCACCACAGCTAGTATACTGCAAAATGCAATGAGCTAACTTTTTTTTTTTTTTATGTTTTTGACCAAGGAACCACGGAAGATCAGCCTTCGGGGTTCACATGATTCTCCGGTACCCGGTGGCACCGTTGGGCCTCGCCGCAAGCTGCTATTTAGACGTAAACCTCGGAGGAGGCTAGCCTAAGACCCCAACAATAGGACCCCTATTTCAGACACTTTAGAAACAAGAGGGTTCGAACCCTCCACCTCTGCAATGAGGGAGAGAACTCACATCAATTGTGTTATGTTACACCCCGAACCCCGAGCGTGTGCCCATCCTTCTCTAGTCGATACTATTTTGCGACTTTTCAAGATGAGTCACTAACTCTTTATTTTTATTGCACATGCGGAAGCGAAAATAAATCTAATCATATTAGGATAGAAAAGCAGAACAACAGATTCACAACAAATGAAATATGCTTTTATTTTCACATAGTCATGTACAACGTCTATGACCAAAAGACTACAAAGACCGGTGTCCTAATTGACCTACACTTCAGATTATCTCCTCTCGGCTTTAGGTCCTCCACTAGACCACCTTCTAAGAACCTGAAAATGGTTCTACAATAACCAGTGAGATAATATCTCGGCAAATTCATACTCTAAACCCCGATTAGGAGGGAAATATGCCAAGAAGTGTCATAACCACATGATCACACAATCAATGAGACTTATTTCGTCTCAAATCCACCCTGTTGGTCAGTACAGTTTATATTTTAGACAACATGAAAGCATGAGCAACCACTAAGCTCAATTAATTGGAACGCCATATTGAAATTCTCAAGTAAGCACAAGAGTCATGATTATAGGGTCAAATCATTATGACACGTCTCATACCGTACCACACAATTTTGTTTCATAATCCAGTGCATTCAACTCAATTAAACATGTGTTCTTAGTTTTGATCTCGGCATATATCATGACTTACTCTTTGTTCGACAGTCTATTGGCATTGCCAGGCTTCATTTCACCCCATTGAGTATGGCATGTCTCTTTTAGATGGCTTTCCTAAAGGAACATAAAGTCTAGAATCTACCACAACTAGCTTTCCATTGTCTAGGGGTATCCCAAATAGGGATAATGTTCAGCTTAACAACTTGGGATGATTTCTCTTAATTATTACACGATCATTCAAATACGGCCCAAGGCATCGTGCATTGCATTCAAATGCTTCAATTAAAATGGTGAACCCGACATTTTTCTTCGTATTATAAATACATTGTAAATTAGTCGTGTGTGGGTACATGATTAACTCAATCCAAAAAAATTGACGTTCTTTCTTTTTAAAATCCTACTATTTTATATAATAATTAAAACTATTTTCGGTATCAAAATCTGACACCCGAGATTTTCTGAATAAATATTGAAAATTCACAATTTTTGAATTAAATACCAAAAATCCAACCAAGACTCAATTTGCGAAATTAACACTCAATTGCAAAAATTAATCACACCATTGCAATCAACACGAAATTCCGATCATCACCATCTCGGCCTAATTTCCGGAAAAATAATTAATAAATAATTAATTTCGAAAATTAATTAAATAATTCATTTTAAATTCTAAAAATACTAGCTTAAGCCAAAATTATTAAATTAAATACCGATACGGGCCCATAAAATTCCCGAACCCTTCTAGATAAATAATACAATTTATCTAGGCCTCACTTAATTTAATTTAACCACCTAACATGCATAATTGCATAATTTAAATTACTAATTTAATCTAATTAACCACATAATTCCTTATTAATTAAATCTAAACACCCCTTAAATGTTATTAGCCTACTAAGAAGAGTTTAGTGCATAAACTCACCGGTTTATTGCGGGAACCGGTTCACCGTGACGATGGCGTGATGGTGGCTGAAATCCAAATTATCGGCGGCGTTGATGGACACTTTCGGGCCGGCCCAAAGCTTTGCAAGCCCACAGAAAATTCTGGGCTTATATTTGAGCTTGGGCCTGCTTCTTGGGCTTTAAGTGAGCTGAAATTGGGCTTGGCTTTGCGGGCTTGGGCTGCTGAAATTAACAGGTTGAACAAGAATAATTCATGGGCTGCCGATGGACTTTGTTGGGCCCGAAATTCATGGAGATGTTGGGCTGAATATACGGGCTTCAAAATTGGACTGAAGCTTGCAGATTTGGGCTGCTGAAAACCGAACTGGGCTTGCTGCGGCTGGGATGAATTCACGGCCACGGCTTGCTGGGCTGATCCTCAAGCGAAGGAAATGGACTTGCGGCTCGTGGGCGCAAAGGCAGCTGGGTCGATGGGCTGAGGAAATGAAGACAGCTAAAGACACGCGATGGAGAAACGTGGACGTGGGGGCCGATTGCGGGCGTGCGAAGGAGCTGCGGGTCAACGAAGCTAGCGCCTGGCGTGGGATGTTGACCGAACAAAACCAGCCCACGTGCCGCTGGACTTGGGTAGAGATTGAAGGTCAGTGGAGCTTCAAACGTGAAGCTGGCAGCGGATGCAGGGAAATGAAATCTTCGAGGATGGCAGCAGCTTCAACGCCGCGTGGAGGAAGAAATTTGGTGGGGATTTCTTCGGTGGAGGAGTAGGCGGTCTTGACTCGGTGAGGGGAGCAGTGAAGAAACAAGAAAAATGAAAGAAGACCAAAAGCGGTTCAAGTGAAAAAAAAGAGAAAAGAAATTGGAACAGCAGAGGAGAGGGAATCGATTGAGTTGGCATGCGAGAGGATGAGGGAAAGCGTGAAGAGGTTGGACTCTTCAAAGGCGGTGAAGGAGGGGAGAGGAGAGGCAAAAGTCTAGTAAAATATCTTCAAATTTCATCTGGTCCAAGAAGTCTTCAATCTTATCCTATGGTGTCCCCCATTTCTTTCTAGCCTTTTAATCCACATATAATTCAAATTAAGGTAAAAAATGCAGCCTCCAAAATGGCATACGAATTTCATAATTTAAGCTTCCATTTCTTTACTCAATTCCCCAAATTGAGGTTTGATTTTGTTGGAGAAAAATCCCGAACAATTCTCTATAAATCCCTAACACTCAAAGGTTGCTTGGAAATCCAAATTTGCTTGGAAATCCAAATCCACAACGTTCGAATTGTTTTTTCACAAAAACCTTGGAATCTCCAAAAATTCTCTGGAGGATGAGTTGACGTTCCTAAAATGATTTGTGACATGATAGAACTTTCAATTTCTGAAATTGGGTTTAAATTCGCAGTTAATTTCAAACCGGCGCACTTTTAGCATGACCTAGTCTATCGGGTAATTTTTAGGAATTTTCGGTGCAATTGACCCGTGATCGATTTATCTCGAGTCACAATGTAAATCTCCGAATCATTGGTGACTCTTGGTTGTCGTGAAAATCTCAAGATTTCAAATATAGGCACTAGGTCAAAACGATAGAAAAATCGGTCTAGTGCCGATCAACGAGTATTTTGCAACCAGGTAGAACTACCTATGCTTTGATCACACATCTTAGTCGAATCGACCTATCTCTGGTCTCTAATTGATTTCGACAATGCCGTAATAACCCTTGCGATCAACACGGTCGAAAAATCAATTCTTGGTCGAATTCTCAAGTCTATTGCATTTAGATTCCTTAATTGCTTCCCTAGATAGACAAGTTATCTCACGAGTGATCAGCTCAGAGAATAGCATTATCTGTGTGTCGATGAAAGGCTCGATTTATTTAATCGAAAACAAATTATGAAAATTCAGGCTGTCACACGTTGCCGGTGGTTGGGCGCAATAAGCTAACTTATATGATGAATAATTCTTAAAAAATGATATGTTATGTAATTTAATTATAATATTGTTGGTTAGGAGTTCAATATTAATTCCTTATTTTCTATATAACTTTCTATTATTTTTAAATAGTTATTTAAAATTTAGGTTTTAACAGCATTTTACTCATTATTGCCAGAATTGCTACTGAAGCACTTTAGTGCTCTTTTCCGAATTCCAAGCTTCGAAGATAACTATTAGACACCAAATTGGGGTTCGAAGAGGACGTTACACATCTTCCACCTTTTTGATATCAGTAGCTACTCCTGCCAACAATCTGCCACTCTCGATAACCATCCTAATTGTCTATCTATAGTTCTTTCTAAGCTGTTTACCTTCATGATCGTTCCGAGCTTTGTTGAACATCCCCATTTTTCTTTGTTTGTTCTCTCTCAATATGAAGATCCTTCCAACCTATAGACATCTTCAACGCCTAATACCTTATTCACCCTTAATATCGGCAATGATCCCTGGATATTAGCATAGCACTCTTGTGAATGGTAGAGCACTTTTCATTTTAGAATCACTTAATGCTAATGATGACATCATCCGCATATTGGCTTGTGTATATATTATCTGATACTAATAGTCTTTGATTATTTTGTTATCTTTAAAGTAACAGAGATTTTCCCAACAGAGAAAAGCTAGTAATCCCTCTAATTAAGATTAATATATATGTATATATATATATATTTTTTTTTTCTATTGTTCATTTGAGTTGCCAATAATTCTTTGTTGATCTTGAATTTACTCATTTTTTTAATTCTTTTTTATTGTTTATCTATGAGTTGCCAATTGCCGACGATAGAGGAAGAAAAAAAAAAAGGATGTGTTAAAATATGTTTTGAATTTGAATTCAATTGAATTATTTTTCCTAATTTTAGCAAGTTTCCTATTTTGAGTGGTTTCCTAAGTTGAATAGGTTTCTTGAAAGGGGTTTCCCATTGTCAATTCAAATATTATATTTATATTCTGCTTGATTATTACACACAAGTGTTGGTTTCTCTTTGTGAGTTTTCTAAGTGACTTTATTGTGAGATAGTATGAGATAATGAGCTTTGCTTTAGGTGTACTAAAGAGCTGGAGAAGACTTGAGAAATTGTAAACTCTATATTATTTGAATTCATTGTAAATTTGGTGGCAGCCATAACTTCTTGTGGAATAGGTACCGACATTCAAATCAAACTGCTTAAATTGTCTATGTCCTTATCGTTCCTCATTGATGCATTTGGTAATTTCTTATTCTCCCATAAGATTTAAATTCCAAGATTTGTTAAATTCCGTGTTATTTCACAACAGGATGGATTAAAAGGATTGGGAGGTAGCGGGCGTGTTGATTTTACAGTTTCAAAGCCTCCACATCCATGCATATATTGAGTGATTGGTGTCGTTAATAAACAATTTTTCATCTCCTTGTCATTTTAAAGTCCTATTCCCTCTTCGTCGCCTAAATAACAGTATAACTCAATTTTCTCTCTTTTTTATCTAACGTGATTATTCGTAATTCCTCCTTTCAATTCATAACAATACTCAATTTGTAATTACAGACAAAAGAGCACATGCTTAGGTTCTGCTCGTCTTTGTGAAAAGCAATTTTAAAAAAAATATTTTTCAAATTTTCTGACGTTTAGTTCATAAAAGTAAATTAGTTAAAGGAAACATTTTTTGCCAATGAAAAAAACTCATTCAAAAGTGAGGAAAATGTTTTTTGTACTTGAGAACGTAGAAAACATTTTCCATCTTCTATACTTATTTTCACCATACACATATTTCATATTTCATTATTTATTTATTTATTAAAAAAATTGAGTTTTTAATTTTTTTTTTTTTTTTTTTTTTCCTTTTCTTTCTTTTTCTTTTGTTTCTTCCTCGATTGGCCCCTGATTGCCACCACGGCCAATGACCGGTCATAGGTGAGCTGACCAGATTATGATGAGCTCGCTAGATCTGGTCTTGTTGCCAACTCACGGGTTGAGGCCTCACTAAATTACAACAAGGTTGCCATCGATTCGAAGGCACGAGACCTTGCCAAATCCGGCGAGCAATCTCACTGGTGACTCATGAGCTCCAAGCGTCACCAGTCACGGTGAGCTCACCATCGACTTGTAGACTTGAGACCTCACTAGATCTGGCAAGCGAGCTCACCGGTGACTTGTAAGCTTGAGGCCTTGACAATCGCTGTGAGCTTGCCATTGACTCGTGGGCTTGAGGCCTCTTGCTAGATCTGGCAAGCTCGCTCGCCACCGATTTGTGAGCTTGAGGCTCACCGTGGCCGGCAATAGGATTGTCAAAACCAAATCAAAAAACTGAACTAAAATATGAATGGAATTGAATCAAATCGAAATTTCGTGCATTTTCAGATCAGTTCGGATAATGGTAAAAACCAATTTTTTTTTTTTACCAGTTCGGATTTTCTCAATTCAGTTCGGTTAACTGAATTCATTCAAAAACACACAACTCTTTCTCTCTTTGAGTCCTTCCCCTTCACAAGTCCACACAGCCAAATCCCCAACCAGACCCCTCCCTCCGTCGCTTCCACTCTAAAATCATTTTACAAAAGCTTCGTCCGATCCACTCAACTCGACTGAATTCCTCTTCTCTGTCTTTGTTTAATTCGATTTGGCTTGGCTCTCTCCGATCGTGATCATCATCGTTCGTCATCGTCATTGTCGAGGGACAAGCCGGTTATGTTGCTGCCGTTCCCCGCTTTAGGATCATCGACTTCGATTTAGAAGGCTTCTGACGCCGGAGAAGCGAGTGGCTGGTATCGCTCTGGATTTCCTGGCCACCGATGAAGCCACCTCGTACTCCTGGCCTCCGGCCACCCCCTCCGCCCCTGCCCATCTGCAACGCCCGCCGCATCGCACCTAGCGACCCCATCCGCACCGCTCCTGGCCACACCCTCTTCGCCGCCACCTGCCACCCCTGCTGCCTACCTGCCACTGGCTTCTTTCGGGTCCCCTCCACCCGCCTCCTCTGTGTCCCTGCCCCTGCCGTCCTCCTCGGGCACGCCCTCCCCTCCGGCTGCTTTATCCAAACCAACAATTTAGAAAACAAAAGTGAAAACCGAAATCTTAAACCAAACTCAACCAAACCGAATCAAGGTCTCAGTTCGATTCGTATTCGGTTTGGGTCGCTTTGGTTTGGTTTAGCCATTTACCATAAATTGAGCCAACCAAACCATTGACATCCTTGGCCGGCAACTGTCCCAAGAAGAAAAAGAAGGAAAAGAAATTAAAAATAAAAATAAAAGAAAAATAATTAAAAATATGATTTTTTAAAAATAAAATAAAATAATATTAAAAAGAATGCACGAAAATCAAATTGAATTTTCCATACTGAATAGAAAAAAATATTTTCTAGTTTATTTTCAAATTTTAGCCGTTTATCGGAAAATATTGTCATTTTCCTGAAAAATAGCTTTTTGAAAAACATTTTCCAGAAAAAAAGCCATATTTTTTACGAAACGAATGGAGCTTTACAATGTGAAAAAAATACAAAGTTAAATTTATAAGAGGAAATTTTATTTTATTTTTATTTTTTTGAAATTTGGCATCCTTTAGGGAGATGGATTTGATTTTTTATAAAATCGGAAAGATAACTTATCGAAAAAAAGAAACACTACAGTTTAAATATGGAAGGTGTGAGACATCTAAGGGATTGTGATTCGCTAAAAATCGGTTGAGACCCAAAATGACCAACTTTTGGTTATCATAAAAAGGTATGAGACTTAGCTAATAAAAGCAAAGGTTGGTCAATAATGAGCAGAACAATTGATAATTTGAAGGAAAGTGACAACTCGCCAAGAGAGTTGTCCGTAATATATAAAAAGATTTAGGATGTTAATCCACAAAGTAATCAACAACGGGTCATCAACACAACACTTGACTGTTGGGTGGTTCTTTTTACTATCGTTATTTAAGGTTTTTTGTATATTTCTTGTAGATAAGTATTGTTGAGTATTGAGTAACTTCTTTGTAGATAAGTGTTGCGTGGAGTAACTTCTTGTAACTGATAAGATTAGGAAGTCGTTTGTTTTTTGGACTTCAAAACTGGTGTTTGTGACCGTCCTTAGTATGGGCTATAGATGCCCATGTTATACTCTTTGTAAAAGATCCCAATCAACCAAAGAATTCAATGTTCTTGCAAATCTATATTGTATCCCTACTTTCTGTATTCTATATCATTGTGAACAAGCGTTCCTAGTGTCTTGCTTTTCCTTTCCTTATCATTTACCTTTCTATCCAAAATAAACAAAGTCTCTTCCTAACCTTTATCAATTCACTCATTGATCCATCCATATTTTTGAAGGATATTTCATTATTTTTAGCGAAACATTTTTTTGGCATACTCGGTGGGGAATGTTTAATTGATTTGAGGAGACTACGATAATAAAAACTAGAAATTAACAAAGGTTCGTGGGGTAACATTCTAGAATCACAAACGGGAAATGATGCTGCACATTCAGATCCTCAGCCGTTGGAAGGGTGGTTGAAGAAAATCAACGCGAAGGGGGTGATCTTCCCGGACATCTTACTTAAGGGCAGTTAAGGAATGTTGCTCCAAATTCCAACATGGTGTCTTTCACAAGAAGATTGCTTGATGAGCAACAAAATGATATGGTTAAGTACACCGTGAGTCACATGTTTGGATGTGATCAAGCAAATTGCCATCAATACTCAGATGATGCTCTCAGGAGGCCAGCATCATCCAAAATTACTACCACCATTCCAACTAAGTCCAGTGGTAACATGGGATCTTCCTAGTCCCTCTTCATTTATTAATACTAATAATGTTGGTCAGAGTTATCAAATCCCTGCAAGAAATTATGCAAAGGCCTGAGTCCTCTAGTCAAGGTGATAGTCAGGCTTAATGTTGGTAGAAATAATCAAATTGAAAACAATAGTTTGGCAAATCAAATTGGGTGACAAGCTAGTCTGATTACCAAATGTTGAAAACATAACACCCGTAGCCCCATTGGTATCACCAACGTGAAGATTTATGTTAGGCCTAACGTGCCAATTAACATAGAAAATTCGGCAAGACTAGTATCACCAACTAAGGCACAAGACGAAAAACCAAATCCACAGTGGATACTTATAAAATTTGTCAAAAAAGTCTGAGAACAATTGGGATTAGGAAGGGCTGTTATCATACTGGTTATAAAAAAACCATATCCCGATAATTAGTCTTCATCAAGAGGTTTTAAAATCACCGATTTTACTGTAGCTTTTGGTTAAGATGAACGATTGACCATCAAACACGGCGTTTAATTTACACGTGAAGAAGTAGGGACAAATGAGTCTTTAAGACTTAAGGTTATTTCTTGTCTTTATCAAAATTTGCTTTTACGCAGTTTACTAATTTAGCACTGTGTAATGGGGGCAGAGATGGCCATTCTCAATCTTATGGAATGATATCCGGAAGTATGGGTCGCTGTTTGGCTAACTTTATTTATGAAATAGTGAATCGATTGGTCAGTTTATTGCTCAATTTATGAATAGCAGAAATAGACATCTCACTTCACTCTCAAATTAAGAATTCACGAATTTAGCTTCCAATGGGTTAAAATTTAACATGCGAGAATGATTTGAAGGCCAGGACTTTGCTGATTTATTTCAATTGACAATGAGAGTGTCTAAGCAATTGTTAAAGGACAAACATAAAGGGCCATATTAAGGCTTTACGGAAAATGTGACTTTAATGTACATTATGAGTTAGAAAATGAATCTGACCTGGATGAAAGCATTAAAATAAATGTGGCAAAAATGATGATTGACAAGCCTTACATTTGTCTATCCTTAAAGCATGCCAAAATAAAAGATTAAAAAATGACTAGGGCTAAAAACATTCAAGTCTACTTGTTGGACATCAATAGGTTGGACGAAATCGTCTATTTACTCTTAAAAGATGGCTTGATAGAAGTTTAATTTATCTCGAGTAAACAAGAATTGAAAAAACAACTCGAGGCAATTCGATAAGAAAAAATGAAATTAGCCGATGACAAGAGAGTATATGATGGGTCTCGACTATGTAATTTAAAGGAATTGAGTGATTGATGAATTATTTGTCTCTCTGTCAATAGGTCAACCAAAGGGTATCTTTTCTCTCTCGGTTAATGGGTCAACAAAAGGACGGGTTTTCTCCTCTGACAACGTGCGGAGGAAGAGAGAGGAGATAGACGGCCGGGTTGTCTTCTTCCGCTGTCGATCTTCGGCTGTCCCCGATCGCCGACCAGCCCGACGCCTGCAACTTGTCGCCGCCTCCTCTCTTCCACTGAGATCCGCCTCCCTTGATGTTCTTGCCGTTCCGCCGCCAATGTCGCTGCTTCTGTTTTTCCATCAACGACGCTACTGTTATTCTGCCATCGATGACAGTCCTTGCTACAAACCTTCGACAAGCCATCCCGCGAACTGTTGCTGCTTCTTGCTCGGGGACAGCGTCGCCTTGCAGTTCGCTGCCCATCATCACTGCGTCTTGCACGGGTTCCCCCTGCCCGCTGCTTCCTGTCCAGCGAGTATTATTAGCCATGACGAATTCATTGCTGCGGCTTTTCTCAACCTCAACTCGTTGTGCTCGATCATTGTCCGCGACACGCTCCTTGCAGCAGTTCCAGGCGAACCACACCACAGCTCCTCCACAGCGACAATGCTAGTCATGGTCGCACTGTTCAGTGAAGTCAACGAAGTCATCAGTTTGTGGTGCCTAATTTTGTGACTTTGCAGATTTCTCTTGAGCAACTAACTGCTCTCCCATTGTTGCAAGTCTAGTTTGATTGTCACCATCGAGCCACCTCACCGTCAGCCTCGCCAAGCACCGCCACGTCGAGTCGTGAGTAGTTGTTCGAAGATCTGAATGTGGAAGCCAATATTCGAATTAGGAAAAAAATATTGTTTAATTTGAGTTTCAAATATTCCATTTTCTACCCACCTGTGGACAGTGCAGTTGGTTAAGATCGACTCCTTCCAGCGCATGGAGGTCAAAGATTCGAAACCATGCGTTGCTAGCGATTTAAGTGGGGACTCTAGCGATAGGTTGCTGGGCCAGCTCTCCCTGAGGTATAGGCGTTGTAGGTCCTCCATCGTGGAGATCCGTGAGACCTTGAATCAGTGTAAGCCGACAAGGGTAATGCTCCATTAAATCCTAGATCACCAAAAAAAAAAAAAAAAAAAAATTCCATTTCCTTATTTGAAATATTGTTGATGCAAATGATTGAAATTCCCAATATATTATCTTATCCACAATATCGAATAGCCTTTTAAATTATGAATTATTTCCTAATTTCTTAATATGCTATAATCATCAATCCGATCTCATGCCTAAGCTACAATCCACGATTGCACAAAAAATCATTAATCCGATCTCACGTTTGTGATACAATTTGTCCATCTATCGTTTCCAAATTTTAATGGATATGGATAATATTTCTTGTATGATTTGGTGCTGCATTTTGATGTGGATATGATTTCTTTCTATATTTGCTTGATTTGAATTGATTTTACTTCTCTAAAGAAAACCCAAAAAAATATATATATTGAAATTTGATTTGATTCCCGTTGATAATTTTGCTAATTTTGGATTAGATTGCATCTTAAATTAGGTATTTTAAATAAGAAAAATTGCTTTGGGATGAATTAGGTTTCCTTTCTTAGAATAGATAGCATGTTTAAATATTCAAATTTTATTTTTTTAAAAGAAAATGCAAAACATATCATGTGCCTATCGTGTATAATTAATTCACCTATTGTTAGGAAATTGCATGTTTATGAATCATTTAAACTAAAGCATGTGACTTATTAGTTGCATTAATTTTTGCTCGTCATTATATTATCTAATAAATGTTGCGTGACATATAGTTCGCATGTTAGGTTGCATGTTGCATGTCATTTTAGTTAGGCATTTTTGTATGTCATTGCATTGCATTGCACGTAGATTCATTTTTATTTAAATAAGTGAAAATTCTAAGAAAATTTAGTAATTGCGTGTTAATTAGAAATTATATTAGATTGTTGATACGATTTTTTTTAACTAACATTGCAAATACTTTTGTTGTTTTGATGTAGGTATTTCCTCATAGTGTTTGCAATTTATTTACTGCTTTACTTTATTAAGTGTTAAATAATAGTTGCGCACTTGCCTAATCACCTCGTATGCTAGAGAGTAAATTAAAATAAATTCATATTGCCTATAAAAACATTTTCTTTGAAATAAAAGAGAAAATGTATCGAAATGGCGTTTAGGTAGTCTAGTATAATTAAGTCTCCAAACTCATTTAATCTCTGGTAAAGTGTTTCTCTCAATACTTTACTAGGTTTCTAATTGACCCACCAAAAATAGATTAGTGTGGACTTCTAATTGAAAAATCATATGAGTGTTAAGAATTTTGAATTGTGAATTGATATGGGCTTGGGAGGGTTCGAGTTAAGTGTAGGTTTAATAGTTTATTAACCGAACCTTGAGCTGGTCCAACCCGCTTCGGGGTAAGGTCGCGACAAAAATAGTGACCTCCTTTTGGTTATTAAGGACAAGTATTGAATCTAGTTGATAAAATTAAAGTTTGGTCAACGATGATAAAACAATTGACAACTTAAGGAAAATCACAACTCACCAAGAAAGTCAACAACAATATCCTGAAAGTTATTGATGGAAGCCTTCGTTAAAAATTAAGGAAGTTAATCGCCAAAGTCATCGACAGAATTTACACAAAAACACCATTGTTGGGGGTTATATTTATTGCCACTATTTTAGAATTTTTTTTATGCAATTTATTGTGAATGATTATTGTTGAATAACTTCTTTGTAGATAAATATTGTGCGGAATAACTTCTTGTAACTGCAAATAAAATTAGGAATTTATTTGTTTATTTGAATCAAATAACTATTGCAAGTAACCATAACTAGTGGGCCATAATAACCCACATTGTACTTTTATTTTTTCTTTCCGGTATTTTATAATACAAGCAACGATTGATCAACAAAGGACCCTTCACAATGTGCTGATTCCCTCGTGAATTCATCCATATATTTATGTTGGAGGTTTGTTTGTAAAAATAAACTAAGTGTGTTTTCCTTGTCCCACATAGAAAAAGTGGGAGGAAGTGAGCCAATTAATAATTGTGGGGTTTCATTTGCATACCTAAAGGAATGATTGGGTGGGGCTAGACCCCACTATATTCGCGTGCGGGTGCTCGATTATTTGGTGCACGCCTACGTACCTGCGGTTTAATTAGTACTAATCCCTTTGTTATTTATTTATTTATATTTATTTTTGTTATGTTATTAATTTTAATCAATTCAAAGGTTTCTTTTGTTTTGAGAATTTTCGGAAATTATTTAAAATGAAAAATTCGAAATTTTATTTTAAAAAAAAATTATTCCGAAGGGTTGCAATTGGTCATTCTTTCAACTTCTTATGAATAGAGACGCCTTTGTTCAACTGGGCAATTTTTGAAAGGATACGTTTGTTCATTTTTTGGCAATTTTTCACGAAGAGTTGCATGTGCTTTAAGACCGTTATATATACTTGTCAATTTTCAGAAGAACAAGTATGATAATTTTTTCAAGCCTTCTTTTTGGAAAAAAATTATAGTCAATTTTTCAATTGTTTCCTAGAGAGACCCCGGAGAAATACTAAAATTGCTATCTAGTATTCTTATTTTGAGACTTTGTTGTATCTTGGAGGATATTTGCCGGTGACTATTGGCAACGTTATGGGGGCAAATAAATCCTTAAAGAAAGTGATATAACGTCTCAAAGTTCGACTTGAGTACTCTAAATATCCGTATTCGTTGTTCTACCCAATTTGAAATCATATTTTCCCAACAATTTATACATATTTCATCCTTTTCGGTGAAACAAGATTCAAATTACTTTTGATTCGGGATTTTGTCATTTCTTAAATTTGAACATGATGTATTTCTTACTTTTACCAAATTAAAAAAATGATGTCATTATTGCTTGCGATGCATTTTTAATGGAAATGGCAGGAGAAAAAGTTGAGGTTGATACAATCTTTTACATTTGCTTATGTATGTAAAGGGACGATTAGTAATAATACTCTGTTTTTAGAGATCGAATCTTGTTCTCATGTGGATTCCTAATCTAATAAGGAAACCGACTGTCTAATATCCTTATATTTTCTTTTTTTGAAAAAAGAATATCCTTATCTTATAGCCTCATAGATTAGGATTCTTAACTAACAATTCCCTGCAAAAATATATCCTTCATGGATTTTATCGCTAGAAGGGAAATTGGTAAATTATTGAAGTAATATTGTTTTGACGACGATATATTCGATCACTCTCTTTTTTTTTTTTTTTTTGGGTATCGCTCTACCGATCTTTTCGTTCTCTCACGTGCGGGTGGATCTCACAGGGAGGTCCTCTTCCATATATACAGGCGACCCTTCGCCCTCCCTTGCACCGAAATTGAAACCCTGATTTTATTATGGGGATGAGGTTTTCTGGGTTAGCGCTATGATTCCAAGGATCACCATGCAATCTGCTCGAGTGGAATTGATGGTTCGCCGAGAGAGGCTTTACGTCAAAACGATCTTTTTCTGCCATCATCATCATTATCGACGAGTGCACTATCTGCAAACTTGAAAAGGTATGTCTTGCATTCACTTTTGGCCATTTATTAGATTATCCACGCAAGATCAAACATAAGCAAACGAAGGAACACGGATCTGGAAAAACGCAAATTTAAAGGGCGGGTTCCAGCCATTGAAGAGGTGACCGATGGACTTGCATAATTGGGATTTAGGGGGTATAAGAATAGGATTTTTTAGAGTTAGATCCATCGGAAGTCTAAAAGGCCATTTCAATGGGTGATTCAATTTAGACCTATAAATTTTTAATTAAGCTGAATCTCTTTTTAATATATTTTTAGAAGTGTCAAGTTCTTGTTGAAGCTAGGTGGTACGGGGAGAGGCCTACGAACTAGCCAATGGGCTAAGCTAAACTTCCGTATAAAGCAAAAGCATTGAAATCAATACACGAGTGAGAGGAAGACTTGGAATCATAACAGAAAGCCCCACAGCTAGGAAACTTCGGAAAAGACAATAGCAAAACAGGCTTCTAGCTACCTTGTCATTCTTCTCCTTCAATGTCAGTGGATAAGTACACTAGGGCAGGAATGCTCTTTTATCATGTATGTGGATTACTTGGTCGATTACCTGATTGCACTAGTCTCATAGCCATAGTTGTCTCTTTAGCATCTTGCCATTCTTGAAAGTAGAGTGAAGGGACGACCTATTCTTGATAGCCCAGGCAAATTGATTTGGTTTACGATTCAATCTATTTCTAACACCAAGCAAAGTCTGACATTAAATAGAATAAATACCAGGTTAGTTATCTAAAATATGGATATCAATTCCTTTTGGAACTAGGGCTTCAAACCATCAAAATATAATAGGAATTAGGAGTAAAACCTTTCCGGTTAGCTTGGAAATGAATGAAGAATTCTTTTTCTACTTACCTCGCATCGTTTCAAAACTCTACAAAACTTTCTTAGTTTGAAAATGATTATGCTTTCTGGCTATCGAGAAACTCGAATCATGAATAAAAGAGCTTTTAAGCCACCCTTCAAACTTCATTTGTTAGAGAGGAAGAGAGATTTATAACTAGCATAGGAGAGAGAGACGCTATGTACCTTGGGTACGAAAGATAGCATAATAAACTAAAGCGAAGGAAGCTAGCCTCTTTTTTGAGCTATTCTAGCCTTTGAAAGCTGTCCCATCTGCCTAAGGTTGTAATACAACATGCCTGGCATTCGTAGATTGAGGAATGGACTAAGGGCTAGCCCTATGCTATTTATCGACTTGGTATAAAAAAAAAAGAACAATCCCTTTCTAGAGACAATCAAATTCATTATGTGGCTAGAACTCTGTGTTTTCGTTTTTCCTCTTCATTTTTCATAGTGTAAAGATGCCCATATATATAAGTGATCCTTGGCTTGGAGCTTAGTCTCAATCTAGATCTTAGTAGTACTCCAGGTGCCATATTTTAGTAGCATACTTGTCCAAGTTACTCTATATCTATGACTTCATTCCAGGCTTGACACACCCACTCCCTTCCAACCAATCTCCCCTCTCTTTGGGATTGACTAGCTCTTGTTACTATGGCCAGATTGCCCCAGGCTAAGGCGGCAAAGTGAAGTCATCTTCCCACCCTAGTCTTTCCATATCTTGTTAGTGCTAAAATAGATGCTTAGCCTTGATGTTAGAATAGGGCTTGGGCTTGATCTTAGGGTTCTGCCATGTGTGTGTCTCTTTCATTGCCAGTGAGAAAATGCTATATCATGATCACATACAAGAGCAAATCCTTCTAGTTTTAAGGCTAGCTATGGGTAGCATTTGAGTTTCTTCCATGCCATGATTTTGTTCGCTTTCAAAGCTTAAGTGCTTTTTGCTTGGAGGAACGAGTTTTAAGTCAATCAAATTCTATCCCATCAATATTGTTCTTATTCTAGTTATACATAGTGGTCTCTTATCTGGACTCCACTACTCTTTATTTCAAAGAAACAATTCAAATCAGTCTAAGAGTTTGGGAAAGAGATGTACAATGAAAGAATAAAAAAAAAAAGAAATTGTGAAAAAGGGCCTGCTTACTCATTCACTCATCTTACCATCTTCAAAAGAGAAATCCCTTAATTAAAAAGAGATTTTCTTTTTATATTTTCATTATATTTTATTTTTTATTAATTATATTTAATATAATAAAAATTTATTAATGAAATTATATAAAATATAAAAGTGTAAGAAATTTCTCTTCATATAGCGGCAAGATTATTTCTTTTGTCGGAAAGAGTCCTCCTTCTGCGATTTTTCCTATGCCTATGAGAGAATATTGTATTCAACTGCGCCCGGATTCCCACTATAAAAAGATAGAATAGAACTGGACCTCCTACCGAAGGGCACGAGATGTGAAAAAATGGTCAAAAGAAATTAACAACTCTGTGGACGGGAAAAATGTAAGGGCGCGTTTGGTAACGTTTCGTTCAAAAATTGTTCCGGGAACAAAAAAAAAAAAAAGTGTTTCTGTTCCGGGGAACATTTTTGAACAAAAGAATGCGTTTGGTAAGTATAAAAAAAAAATGTTCTTGAAATAAAAAAGAACAGAAACACATTTGGTAATTGTACTCAATTTCTGCTCCTAGAATAAAAAAGAACAAAACACGTTTGGTAATCGTACAAAATTTTTGTTCCAAATTTTTTAAAAAATGCTCTTTTTTTTTTAATAAAGTTTAAACTTGATCTTGAATTTTCATTCTCATGAAATGTTCATTAATTTAATTTGGTTAAAGTTACAGACACCTATTGAGATTTAATTTTATTAACTTAATGGTGCGAAAGCTTGGTGTCTTCAGATTTGATGTGATCTCGTTGTTATTGATGCGTCAGTTATTAGGGAGGCCTTCATGAGATTGCGATTGTGATTGGCACATTCAAAGTGAAGATGTATCTAACAGATCTTGATTTAAAAAGCCTCCGCAAAAGAAAGTTAACAGGTTCACCTCGTGTTTTAGCTTATGCATAGCTAGCATCAGTGTAGCCCTCACTGACATACTTAGCTATAGATGCCTACCAAGCAACGTAACAGGAGCCAAGAGGACCGGTAACAATAGATTTCCATTCTTCATCATGCTAGTTACCAAAAAATCATTTCAGCTGTACCAACTCCTTAATGAATTTCACAAGTCAACAAGATGTTAGCTTTACAGAGAAGAGTTCTTCAACAATAGATGATGGTTTAGTATCGCAATCTTTCAACTGCAGTGTGCCAACTCAATTTGTTTTTCTTTCAATCAAGTTAAAAAAAACTATCATAAAGTCATTCAACTAATTTAACTGGAAGCTCCCGATGTGGTTCCTACCTAATGTGATAGGGAGCACCTAAGAAAGCCGAAGATGTCAACTAGGAAAGTTACATACAGTCAAGAAGCCACCCACTGAAAATAACAGCATCCGCAACCTCTCGCAGCAGCCCAATTGCCACACCAAAAGAAGAAGTTCCCTTGCTTTGTACTTGGGTTCCGAACAAAGCGTAGCAGCCCAATTGCCACACCAAAAGAAGAAGTTCCCTTGCTTTGTACTTGGGTTCCGAACAAAGCCTATGTTGCTCTTGATGGCACAGAAACAATAAGGATTATACTGTGATTGAGGACCCCGCAAATCCTTTTGTGTGTGTGGCTGATGGGGAGGCGAGTGCTTTGGTATCAGAGTATGGTCATTGTCATACAATGTCAGAGAGTTGGTGATGGAAAATCTAATTCCCCTGCACAAAAGAACCATAAGCAAGCGAGCTGTGTTTTTTGCATCATCTAAACCACAATGAGCACGCCCAAGCCAGGTCAAGCTAGCCATCTCAACCGCCTCCTTAAGATTACATCTTAGACCTCCAAAAACTTCCTGGAATGGGACTTTTAGGTTAATCCATCTAGTGAAAGGAAGAGAGAGAAAATGTCAGAATTAAGCATCAAAGAATCTAAGTCTGCATGCTAGTTACATATCATCAGCTCACCTGTTGAAGTAAGAAGGCTTTCGAATTTTCTTATATCGACACTCGGATTCCAACATCACCCGGCAATCCCAGTTGGACCAGGTAACAACAGTGAAATTTGTGTTCTTTATGCCCTTCTTTTCAAGCCATTTGTCATGACTAAGAAAGCCTCACTCAGAGTAACACCTCGATCTACCTAGACTCACCCCCGAAAAAAAAAGGATTTAAAGGCCGTAATAATGAACAGAAAATTGATATGAGAAAGAAGATGCCATAATCCATAAGCATGACTAGAATGAGTGAACTCCCTATGCAGGCATGGGCCATTTCAGTATTTGTGCATGGCAAGCACCAAAAGACAATTGACTCGCCACTTTGGCATGGTTTTGATGTATCATCAAAACTATACGTAAGGTTCTGCACTGCCTATTGAATTTTAGCCTTATCTAATTATCTACAAATCATTCTAGTAACTTTTAATTCTTCAGCGTCATACATAGCCATCTTTACCCTTTTTCCAACTTCTTATAGCATAAGATATGACAGACAGACGTGCACTGTTAGCCCTTAACACTTTCAGCTCCACTGTCAAGTATTGATTTCATCTAATGTGCTCCTTTACAGATCAATCCACTTCACAAGACCAATAAATGAACTAAATCTATGCCGCATCGACAACACTCATCAACTTGCACAAGAATCCAGAACGGCAAAGCATCCCCCATAACCAGTTCATACCGAATAGATCAATCTTGCTTCCCTCGACATGCAAATGAACATGCTCCAACAGATTACGTGCCAATCATCAGATACCACTTGCCATTAGATGCTATTTTCAGATGTGTAATTTGCAGAACATCCAAGCACTAAGCAGCCAAGGTTATAGCAGATAGAAAACTCTATGTCCTCTTTCCTATATGCACCAGCAGAAATTCTGCATGCTTTTGATATATCAAGGGGGAGACAAACAGAAGACGAAGTGGTGAACCCGACTCTTCACTATGTAGCAAAACTAACTCCAAGCTCTTAGAACATTGGTACAACTAGACATGGAGAAAGGCAATACAATTTCATCCATGATTACAACAATTTGTCTATCACATCATAATCCAATGCATGTTCCCCCATACCAGACAAGAAAAAAGATCAAACCACAGTAGAACCAGCACCCCAAAACAGGGATCGATTTCCACAAAGTCGAGGCGGAATTGAGCACTCAAGCCTTCTTCTTCCCACCCTTCTTCCCCTTTGAGATCCTCTTGTTCTTCCTGCATCCAAGAAAGAGAGAGAGGGGACAACGTCGCTCATTTTCGGTGAGGAGACGAACGGGGTAAGGCCGCGACATGGGCAAGAGCGAGCGAGCGGAGCAGCAAGCTGCTCGCTCGCAAAGAGCGTCGCTGCTCTGCTCGTAAAGCTCGCTTGAGCAGAACGTTGCTGCTCGCGATGCTCGCTCGAGCGAGCGTTGCGAGCAGAGCAGCAGATCTGGGCGAGCGAGCAGGGGCGAGCGAGCAGACACTGCCGTAGATCTAGGCGAGCAATGCTCACTCTGGGCTCGAGCGAGCTGTTGCGCTCGAGCCCCGAGCAGCTGTCGCCCAGATTTGCGAGGGGTGGCTCTCGCCGAAGCCCTCTTCGAACGGAGAAGGAGGAGCAGCAGAAACTTACCTAGATTCGGAAGCTTCAGCCGGTGAAGGAGCACCACTTGTCGGCGCTGGAGAGTCAGCCGAGTGGGGAGGCGCCAGAGAGTTGGCAGAGTGGGGAGTCGCCGAAGAGTCAGCCGGAGTGGGAGGCATCGGAGAGAAGGGGGTGAGACGCCGGAAAGGGAGAGCACGAACGAACCCACCTCCGTAAGTGTTCCGGTTTTGTCCTTTTGTTTTTGTTCTTTTTAGGCCTCCAAGAAGTGTTTCGGAGAATAGACACAAGTTTTTTTTGTTTCTTTTTTTTTGTTTCAATTTTGTTCGGGAACGAAAAAACAAAAAAGAACAGAAACGCAAACAAACGCGTTTCTTTCTTTTTTTTTTTCCCCGGGAACAAAAAAACACAAAATCTGTTTATAAACAGTTTTCAGAAGTGAAAACATGCAGGGCCTAAATTGTTGTTGTATACCTTGCCTTTTATCTGGAGCACTAGCTTGCGGGAAGAATTTCATTCCATCAACCTTTAATAGAAGTTAGTTTTCATCTTAAGATTCATTCGTAGCCCAGTAGTTAAATTCCCACCTTTATCAAAGTCTTTAAATTGAAATTTAAAGAAAATTCTGTTAGGGATTTGCATTTTAGGAAAGCTTTGCTTTTTCTTCTTCAAATTAAGAAGAAAGAGTGCATCTCCGCCACGCCACTCCTGCATAAGCTTTTTCTCCTAGTTCCAATTGCTTTATGCTACTACCTAACTACCATATACTGGCTTCCTCTATTTCCGATATGCTCTTATACTAGCTTTTATAAGTCTACATCTATCTGAATGATGGGTCGTAGTTCGGGAGGAAGAACTGGTAGTAGACATAAAACCATCCATTCTGGTTCTATATTTGTTCGAAGAAAATGCTTAGCCAATTCCATGCGTCTAACCAAAAATCCTTTCTTCTTCCAATTTTGCGATCTTCCCATTCATTACCCGTGGGTCTTTCTTCTCCTAATTCCTTCCATTCTACCAATGAATAATCTATAATAATTCACAAATCGAGATCGGCTAATTGTTCTCGGATAGCACCCGCTCCAAAAGAGAAATTTCTCGATTTCGAAATGTATCGAAGCCTTGAGTAGTAAAAAAAGTGGGATGCTGTATTTCCATGATTGGATTTCATATTCGAATAACCCTCGTAATCGTAAGAAAGTAGGTTTTTTAGGAGGAATAGCTGCAGGGGAAAAGAAGAATGAAACCTCTTTCATTTGCGTTCTATTATACGATATACAATCTAACGTAGATAAATACATTGATTTGACAAGTTCTCGTGGAATAACTCAGGTTAGGTTTTGACAGATAACGGCACGGTTTAATAATAGCAAATGCAAATGATTCTATAAAGTAAATAATGAGATGAATAAAGAGACAGCAGATATTGCATATATATTGTGATTCAACTTAATCAAGACTGCGTACACTCAGTCATAAAAAAGCCGTAATCTACTAGTAATCTTAATAGGTGTTACATCTAGCTTCTACTACTTGAAACCGATGGATTATACTATCAATACACAAGCAACTCTAACAATACTATAATATGCTCTCCTCCCAGATTACAAATAGAAACGACCTTCCCAGTGAATACAATCGCAAAAGCATAGCTTGTATCAACAAAAACGGAGCAAAGATGAGCACTACTATTGGACTAGTTTTGTTTAAGTTCCCTCAACTATACTACTTCCCTTGGACTGAATTATAGCTATTAAACCTTAGATTGCCGCTTGAATCTCAAATCCAAGTAGTAATATGTCATTGATAAAAGCAGAACATCTCTTTATTTGTGTTACAAAACACACTTTCTACTTTTACTTAGAGTCTTGCCATCTCTATTGCCAGTCTACATATGGTAAAACTACTATGATATCTTTGGTCCACTTTTTGCGAATACCATAGCTTGGGGAGAAGTATAGCCTGAGTGTAAAAACTTGGCACAAAGGGACACTTAAGTGCTAAAAGTTAGGAAAGTGATATATATATATTTTTAAAAGTGGGACACTTAAGCCATCTCCGGCGAACCCCACTGGAAATCGTACGTCACAATTTTTTTATATAATTTTTTTGTTTATGTGGCTCGCTGGAATGTTGACTCAACAAAAAAAGGCAAAAATGACATCGTTTTTGAGCGGATTTGAATGTTAATATAAAAAATAATTTAATTAAATTATAAAAATAAATAATAATTATTTTAAAATTAAAAAAAAAAAGGTAGGGAAGAGGAGGCAGTGAATGAGGGCTGAGCCCTTGCTGCCACCGCCTCCCGCCGCCACCAACCCTTCCCGTGCGACAGCGGGAGGCGGCAAGGGCCTGCGAGCCCTCATCGGATCTACGTGAGGGCCACCCCAAATTTGGGTGAGGGCTCATGGGCCTCGCCGTCGGTCGGTCGGGGTCGCGACCCTTCCCGGTGGCAGTGGTGAGGGCTCAACCCTCAACCGTCTCCCCCCTTAATATGTGTATTTTCTTAATTGTTTTAAATAAATTTAATTTAATTAATTTTTATATTAATTTTTTACCACGTCAGATACAAAGTTTTTGTATTTTCTAGCCACGTTAGCGTGCAAAACGTCGTTTTGCATTTATCTTGTCGAAAAATTGTCATGTCAGCATTTTAATTGGATTTTGGCTGGATTAGCACTTAAGTGATCTATTTTGCTTAGATTTTGGTTGGGCCAAGGGCCACTACTCGTTGGGGGTCGCCCTGGCGGGTGGCGGCCCTTGGCCTGGTTGGGCGCGGGCCGCCGACCCTCGCTGGATCTAGGTGAGGGCTTGGGCAAGGGCTTGGGCGAGGGTCGTGGCCCTCTCCTGGATTTGGCGAGGGCTCACGGGCCCTCGCCATCGGTCGGCCGGGGTCGCCTACCCCCGGCTAGGGCTCGGCGACCTCGGCCAACCCTCCCCCTCCATCACCGGCCCTTCCCGGTGGTGGCGGGGAGGCGGCGGCGGCGGTTGAGGGCTAAGCCCTCGCCGCCTCCCTCTCTTCCTTTAAAAAAAAAAAATATTTATTTTGTTAAATATTTTAAATAAATTTAAATTTAAATTTAAAATAATTATTTTTATATTATTTTTTTACCACGTTAGCACCAAAACAACGCCGTTTTACACTTGTTTTGTCGAAAAATTGCCACGTCAGCATTTTGGCTGGATTTTGGCCGGATTGGCACTTAAGTGATCCATTTTGCTCTGATTTCGGCACTTAAGTGTCACTTTTCGTAACTTTTGGCACTTAAGTGTCCTTTTGTGCCAACTTTTGGCACTCTAGGGGTCCCGGTGTCCATGAATATGTAGTGGGTCATCAACCAATCATTAAGTTGTGGAACCAAACTCTCCAATAGTTTTAGAAGTTATGCTATCCTTTTTCTCCCATCTTGTGCATAAATCTTAGTACTTCTAACACCACGTCGATGACTCAATCTAAATAAATTAAAAGGTCAAGAAATTAACCGATCGATAGCCAAAACATTAAGGATTGATTTGGTACTTATCGCCATATTAGATTTCCATTATTCAATACAATTAGTATTCAACACTTAAATTTTGGTGCTAAAACTTGCACTAATTGTTTTCAGATTTCTCAAATGGATTGAAGTCTTGAACTTGACACTGCACCGTCAAGTTTCCTTTTGCTTCTAACATGTCTACCCTCCGCCGGACAGAACAACTGCTACTCCAGGTATGTGATTGGCTTGCTTATAATGTTGAAGCTTTAAATCCCAAGGTAAGCCTATATTCCCTAGCTTATATTGTTTTATTGGAAATGATTATAATTGGTATCAAGGCGGCCGTTTAAGGGATGCCACATTCGCCAAAACATTAGACACAAGCCTAGATGATAATGGCTGTGATAGGGCATCGGTAATGGTGCACAATAGCTATCACCATTAGCCAGTGCAACTGTACAGGTAGCGATAAGGGGTCAAAGTATAAAAAGTTACGTAAGATTGTAATGTTAAGATGCATTTGGTTTAGCTTTTCCAAGAGTCTTTTAGCATCTAAGACCTCTTGGGGAAATGTTAGAGCATTTGACATGCATTCTAAAATAACTTTTGGCCAAATACTGGCTTTGTTATGCTAGCATTTGCAGAATGTTGAAATTAGGATTAAAATATTTTTTCCTTCCAATACTACCCCACCAATTTTTTAATTTTCCGATTTTACCCTTCATTGTAACTCTTCATCTTCTTCACGCGAGGGCGGCCAATGAGCTAGGAAGTACTGACACTTTCTAGGAGCTTTCATGTTATATCTGATATTTCGACATATATTCGACATGCTCCGACACGTTTCGGCGTGCTTTGACACTCGTCAACAAGTGTTGGAAAATCCGACATGTAGTCAACTCTCCCGACATGCTGCGATAAGTGAGTCTAGAGTTCCGACATGCAATTCTAATACACGTGGTTAATTTTAAAAATTTTCAATAAATGATTGGTTAAAATGTGAATATGTAAAATAACAAAAAAATAAGAAAGGAGGAAAGGAGAAAAGACTAATCTTTTCTTCTCTAACTCTCACTTTCTGTGACTCATGATTTTTAGTGTAAATTTATTATAGGCTCTTTTATTATTATTTATTTATTTGTGAATTTGAATCAAAGTAATTTGATTAAAATAATCATATAAATGATAATTTATCATGTATATATACACACACACACACACACACACACACACACAATTAATTGTATACATATATATATATATATATATATATATATATATATATATATATATATATATATATAGACACACACACACACACAATTAAGAAAGGAGGAAAAGAGAAAAGACTAATCTTTTCTTCTCTAACTCTCACTTTCTGTGACTCATGATTTTTAGTGTAAATTTATTATAGGCTCTTTTATTATTATTTATTTATTTGTGAATTTGAATCAAAGTAATTTGATTAAAATAATCATATAAATGATAATTTATCATGTATATATATACACACACACACACACACACACACACACACAATTAATTGTATACATATATATATATACATACATATGTATGTATATATGTATGTATATATATATAGACACACACACACACACAATTAATATATAATGTGTCTCAACATATTGGAATTTTTTGTTTTTTGAGAAATGATGGTGTGGCGTGGCGTGTCGTGTATCAGTGTTGATGCTACTTAGCTGAGAAGACCAAATCTAGCTGGCAAAGGAACAACGACTGGCCAATGAGGGTTGTGCAACCTAGGTGACCTCTATTAGAGGTTGTGATCCTCACTAGAGGTCGGCCAACTTGGGCAACTTTAGCTGAATGTCGTAGGAGCCAAATCTGGCTCATTGATGGCTGTAGCCCTTCACCAGAGCTGATGAAGGGTTTGAGTTCTTTTTTAATGAAAAAAAATATAAATATAGCTAAAGTCCATTGCTAAAGTTCTTTTGCCAAACATTGCTTGAACCCAAAGCTCCTTTGTAAATTTTTTTTACTAAATGCAATTTGTATTTCCATAAAGTGCTTTGGCTTTTAGTATTTTATAACATCCACAACCCATTTGCAAAGTTAAACCAAACCACTACCAAAGCTCATTTGTAAAGTTGAACCAAACTTACTCTTAGGGCACGCATGACAAAATTTCTGTTTCAGAAATTGATTTCTGGCCAGAAATTGATTTTTCAATTTCTATTCCCCGGACAAGTTTCTGAGCAAAGAAACCCGTTTGATAACGATTCAAAATTTCTATTTCTGGAACAGAAATCCGTTTGATAACATAATAAAATTTCTATTTTTAGGAATAGAAATTGGTTAGTTAAACAACATAGGAAATCCTCAAATACAAAATAATAGTCGAAATAATACTAATACATTACAAAAGTTGAAAATACGATTTCATGGAATTTCCTATTACATGTGCTTACGTTTCCTATTACGTAATATTTTCTTTCGAAAAATAAACAACATGGCAAAAAAAAAAAATCAATTTAAATTCAATTGTAGTGAATATGTCGTTATGTTTTTGCTGAAATTGATTTCACATTAATCAAATAAGTCTAATGATAGCCATGATTATAATAGTCTAATCTCCTAAAAAAAAAAAAAATCCTAACTTCAAGTCTAATTCCAATTTCTTTCCAAATTTTGTTAAAAAAATCCTCACCATGTTCAAAAATCGTCACCAGTTTTTTTCAAAATTATCAACACTAGGATTATTTAAAAATTTATTATCAAAATTTGTATTTTCACCAACACTCTTACAAGAACAACAAATTCCTTATTAGATCTCTTTTTACCCGCGTCTTGATAAGTGAGGACACTATATAAAAGAAAAATCGGATGAAACCCTAATGATTTGACACCTTTTTACCGCCTCAATATGAAGTTTATGATTAAAAAAATAGTTAGCCAGATAGAGCCGTTGTCTAGCATACTATGGAAGAGTAGGTGAAGAAAGACTCGTTAGATATGAATATGGCAAGATGACTATTACCATGCGTGAAATCTCTTGCGTGCAACAAATGAAGCATTGTTCATTCAATCCCCACCATCTAGCCCAATGGTTAAGATTTTCAATTAATATTGATTGAAATGATTATATTAAAAAATCATTAAAATATTTTGGACTAAATTAACTAAATTGAAAAGTTGAGAAAAAAATTTCTATTTCTATTTCAGAAACTGAGAAGCTAAAAATTCCAGCTTATGATTTCTTCGATTTCTCTATTCTTGGAATAGAAATCTGTTTCAGAAATAGAAAAATCAAATTGCGTTACCAAATGGATTTATGTTCCAAACTTGTTATGGGGAATAGAGAAATAGAGAAATTAAGAAACATAAATTTTATCATGTGCGCCTTAGTGATCACAAGAGGTGGAAAAAGACCATCCTCTAAGGAGGTGTTTATTGTCAATTGATGAAGGGGATGATGACAGTCATCTAACACCAATGAAGAACTGTTACGATTGGTGAAATGTGATCATGGTTACAACAATATTATAGGGCTCATATCATCAAAAATCCTAAATTGATACACTTGTGCTATTTCTATCACAAATTAATTTGTTTCTTATGAACTCCCAAACTTGTATACCTATGCTACATTTACTTCGAATTAATTTTTATATCATAAACAATTTCAAACTAGTACATCCATACCACATTTACTGCAAACTAGTATACATGTTTTACAATTACCCAAAATTGTGGTAAATATGACATGGGTGCATCAATTAGGGATGAATGTGGCACGCATGTATCAGTTACATATTTTTTTTGACATGAAAATTTGTTTGGAGGTAAATATGATACAAATCTACTAGCTCAAGAGTTTTTGTGATGCAAAAATTGTTTGGAGTAAATGTGACATCAGTGTATCAATTGGATGTTTTTATGGTGTTAGCCCGAAAGTATATGGTGGCGAGATCAAATTATTTAGTCGCTGTCAAAGAGCAACGGCGACGATGATAGTGGAAGGAGATAAGTACGATGGTCAAGATTAGCGGTGGACATGCCCTTGGGTGACCGGTAGCCAAGTTTGATGGTGTGGCATGCATATGGTGTCAATGACCGAAGATGGCGGGAGTCTGTCCGTTAGTTGTAATCGAGGAGGCAAAGTTGTGTCGTGAGCTAACACGTTTGGTTGCAGTAACTACTATTTCATTACAGGTTTATAATTGGTTGCCTGCCTATTACGGTGTTGCTAGAAGTAATAGTTATTATAAGTTGTGATAGCTATACTTGACCCTTATTCTAAAAATACCCTTGTTTCGTTCTCCCACTCACTCTAGAATTAGTAAAATATGTGCATTATAATATTAATTTTTATCAATCATTACCAAATCTATTTATATCATATATAAATGAGGATACTAGAAGTGCCAAAAATTGTGTATGATGCTCATTTTAGGGCAAAAGTTTTTTTTTTTTTTGGATCATTAGGTGCCACTTTTAAAAAAAAAAAATGATTAATTTAGGTGTGCATGATAACCATTCTCATTCTATTTAAGAACTATTTTTCTATTCTATACTTGTTTCTAGAATAGAAATCCATTTGGTAAAATTATTTCATTTTTCTATTTCTAGAATGTAAATATATTCCAGAAATAGGTTTGGAACAAAAATTAAAAGTATTTCTTTCTATTTTTGGAACAGAAATGAAAATAATTTTTTTCTTAACATTTATCCTCTCTATTAGTCAATTGCTCATCCATTGTCATCGACCGCCGTTCACTATCCATTGTCACCAATCTTAGCCACTAGCCACCGCCGTCGGTCGCCATTGGTTGTTAATCATCGACCGTTGCCATTGCCATCGGTGACTGTTGTTGGTTGTTCACCATCTGTTGTCGCCACTCTCAACACTAGCCATCACCTGCCGATCATCATCCTCACTGCCGGTCATCAACGCCACCACCAGGTTGCCGGTCGCCGCCTTCGTTCGGTGGCTACCAATGGCTGTTTTTTGTTCGCTAATCACCATTTGTCGTTCGCCAATCGCCATTCGTCATCCGCCGGTCACCACCGGTCGTCGGTTGCTACTTGTTGCCCACTGTCTGCTAATTGCCTGTTGCCCGTTGTCTATTGACTGCCGCCACCGGTTGCCCATTGCCATCCCCCAAACCGATATTCCTGATTATTAATTAGGAAACCTCTAGCAACAAGATAAAAAAAAATGGTTCCTTCTTCAAAATTCAAATTGGGCAAGATCGTTGGAAAGGGAGAAATTTTGTATCGTTATCAAACGAATTTCTATTTTGGAGATAGAAATTTTGTGTAGTTATCAAACACATTTTTGTTTAGAAACTCATCTAAAAATAGAAATAAAAAGTATATTTCTCTTCCAAAAATGAATTTCTAACCAGAATGGATATCATTCGCACCCTTAACTGCCAACTCCAAGTTGGATTGTTGGAAATTCAATGTGGCCATATCTTATTAATTTTTTAATCCTACATGGCTTATTAGCGTGCCTGTTTAGCATATAACCGCTAAATGGCGTCATGTAATAGGTTAAAAAGTAATCAATTCAGTGCTGGTCTCAATAAAAAAATTATCATTTCAGTGTAGAAAAATGTTACATTAGATAAAATATCTAACTATAAAAGTAACGTAATTTCTTTTGCCGGAATTTCTGGTTGAAGGCATTTAAGGGGGTGCATGATAAACCAAAATTTCTGTTCCAGAAACAAATTTTCTATTCTAGACCTATTTCTGGAATAGAAATCTGTTTGATAAATCTATTCCGTTTTTCTATTTTTGAAATAGATTTCTGTTCCAGAAATAGATTTTGATCAGAAATCAGAAATAGAAATTTTCTACTTCTCTATTTCTGGAACAGAAATTAGAAATAATTTTTCCATGAAATTTTCTACTAAGATGAATATGCTTAGAAAAGGTATTGCCAATAAGATGGCAAGAGATCATAATATGCCGGAGATTCCATGAGATCGTGTTTTCAACTTTTGTAATGTATTTATATTATTTTGTATTTGGGGATTCCCAATCTTTGCTTTTGTAATGTGATACTGTATTTGATGATTCCTATCTCAATTCTTGTAATGTGATATTCTACTTGAGGATTTCCCTTATTTGTAATGGTCCTTTATGACAAGCTCTATTACACTTCGTAAAATTCGCCGATTTTGTAAAATTTGCCACAAATTGCCCAATACACTTCTTTGTGTTTCTTTCTAAAACGATTGCTCGATATCATAAACCGTGGCGGTGATCGACATGACATACTAGCATGAAGGGGATTAGAATTTGGTTGCCCACCTTCATTCTACTAGAGTTTTGGGAACCTTCTATCATGCTCAAAAGTAATACATATTGATTTCTTTTTTCTATTGTATGTGGACTATTGATAAGTATATTGTTTGACTGTAATTGCCTATCTAGGTGGATGCTAAAGAATTTTGTGTGAAACTTTATAAAATTTGATATAACAACTCCTACTTTGTATTATTTTTTTTTCAAAAAAGGGAGACTTTACTAAAAAAAAAAAAAAAAAACTCTTACTTTGTATTTGGGTCAATGGATTCATAAGCATATGAAATTTGTAAGAATAGACATCTCATTTGCTCCAAAAAAAAGAAAAATTTGTTTTAAGAAATAGAAATTTTATACTGTTATCAAACGAATTTCTATTTCTAAAACAGAAATTTTGTATCGTTATCAAACAGATTTTTTTGCTCAGAAACTCGTTTAGAAATAGAAATAGAAAAATCTATTTATGTTCTAGAAATTATTTATGGAACAGAATGGTTGTCAATTAATACTTTTGGCATTAAAGTGAGTATCACACACAACTTTTGGCATTTCTAACATTCTTCTCTCCATATATAATAATAGCATCAATTGGAGCCATTTTGACATAACTACGTTTTATATGATCAATAAATAAATGACTAATAAAAAGTAAATAATTTCTGTAAATAAAAATTATGTTATGTTTAAAATTTATTTGTAGAATAATACCAGTTGCTTACTATTAGGTGTAGTTATCTAAGTTTTCATCATCATTTGTTATATCATTCATACACTATTTATCAATTAATGCTCATATCTTTATAGTTATTATTTCATTCACATTATTAGCTGTGCAACTACATATATACTTTTCTATACACTATATCGTATGATTGAATTTGAATCATAGCTATAAATTAAAGCTACTTTTAGCAATCAAGATAAAATTTAGGATATGATAAAATATAGTAGTTAGCTACAGATTGATGATATTTATCATGTATTGCATTTAATGCTTGCTTAAGACATGATAAAATTAGATATAAAAGAGGTATAGATTGGATAAAATTATCACGTGGGGAGGTAGAATAAAGTGGATTTGATTTATAATATTCATAATAGGATAATTATTTTTCTCGAATAACAAACTTCATAAGTTAACGATATTAAAATTATATTTCAATATAAATAATATTTGAATTCTAATATAAGAAATTCAAAATAACAAAAAATAACAATTTAGATTTCAATTTAAACCACCGCCCGTGGTGGCCTAGCTGGATAAGAGCCCCCATGACATCTACCTAGGATGGAGGGATTCAAATCCCGTAGGACGCACGAGATCTTAAGCGTGACGTCGGGGTGGTGGGTCCTCCGCTAGTGTCGCTCCAGGGTTTACCCGCCGGCTGCCGGCTGTACGGGGTTCCCTGGGTATAAAAAAAAACAATTTAGATTTCAATTTAATCTTATTTTTATTTATATATTAGTATTTAATTCTATCTTACATTCAAAATTCAATATATATAAATTTATATTTATTACATATTTTAGGTATTTTAGTATTTAAGGTATATTAATATAGTTTACTAATTAATAAAAAATATTAGAGAATGATGGAAGGGGAAAAAAAGAGAGAGGATAAAATAAAAAACAAAGCAAATAAAAATAAAATAGGCAAAAGTGTGGTGAGAGATTTTTACCATCTTCATTTATGAATTTTGAGATTCATTTACATTGATATACCGTTTATACCAAACAATGTATATGATCTATTATAAATATATCCAACTTTACTACTGTGATTCACCAAACAATGGATATGATATAAAACAATCCACGGATTTTATTCAATCTTATTCTAGTTAGAATTCCAAATAGCCAGATGTAGTATAACTTCTATAGTGTAGATAAAGAATTGTGTATTAAATTGTAATGTCTTGATACTTAAGGGGTGTTACACTCATGATTAGATATAAAAATGATAATGTCTTTAATAAAATATTTATTTTAACATATACATGTACTTAACTTTTGACTATAATCCTGAATAAATCATTAAAATACAAATGATATGATAAATTTTAATGTAGGAAATGTATATGGGATATCAAACCCATGCATCATGATTAACTAGCAAAGTTTGATGACTATTATTTCAGGGGTTTTTCGAGAATTTTCATGTTACTACAATTCATTATATGTTATTCATGAAATCAAAGAGTGCAATAGTTACTTTGCTCTGAAATTTTGTCGGATGAACCAACCGATCTTAGATTGGAAACGTGTGATTGTTGCCTGTCTATATTTTATCCAGCTTTGACATTTATTAAATTATTTCTAAAAAAAAAAGTTGACCCGACCAATCAGAGGCCGGTTGGAAATTTGCCTCTTCGATTGGAAACATGGCTATAATAATTTCCACGTGTGGTTCCTGCTTGTTTGCTTTTTTATCCAGCTTAGACATATATTAAATTCTTAAAAGTTGACATACGAACCTTCTCCACCCATCTTCAGAAGAAACGAAAACTTGACCAATCCTTAGAGAGTGGAGAGTCTTCAGTAGACCATGGACAGGCACTAGAGAAACAAATTCACCACAATGTCAAGAAGTTGGTTACAACTCTTTCCTGTGTGACCAAAATTGCTGACATTATTGGTGACACTTTGGATGAGCAAACTGTCCACAACTCATGCATTTCATCAACTGGTGTGTCCACCAGCAAAGAAGGCTATGAAGAAATGCAAAGTACTGAATCTTACTCTGCACCATCACCTGTGGACCTTGTTTCTCCATCAGTTGTCATCGACTCAAACTCGCGGATTCAGCAAGACATGGCTTCCCAAAATCAACCTCCGGAGGATTCCAGTGATGAGGCAGATGCTTCGGACCTTTCAGATGCGGATGAGGAATCAAACGTAACGATCCGAAGGCGAGTGTTCTCTCTATTGTACTTAGACGAAGAGTACCATAAAGGATCCGTGGTGCCAATCGGCCCCGCATTCCAGGCAGAAATCCCCGTATGGGTGGGCACGTGCACCAAAAACAATTTCAGTACTTCGGAAAGCATGAAATATATTGACACCCACATTTGGCCTATCGAAGATGGAATCAATGAAACCTTACTGGGAAGCAATGGACAAGGAAGGCATGAGCTTTGCCCTTGTAAATAACCAGGATCAGCTAATTGCATGAAAAGGCATGTGTACAAATCAACATTGAACTTCGAGCTTAATCTCGGCCCTGCTTTCTGGACTTGGAAATTCAATGAAATGGGAGGGGAAGTCTCGAGAACATGGACAATGAGAGAAGAAAATCAGTTCGAGAAGCTCATAAAAACAAATCCGCTGGTGAACCAGGCAAGCTTCTGGGACAAAGCGTCGAAGTGCATTCCGACCATGAGCAAGGACAGCATCCTGAGCTACTATTACAATGTGTTCGTCCCCAAACGAATTACCATGCAGTTGAGGTCGTCGACTGAGCAAATTATCAGCGACAATGACGAGCCTTAGTCCGAGGAATGATGGGAAAAGTGAAGCTCGTGAGTTCATCGAGAGCTCATTATTCGGATTCGTTCTGGATATTTGTGCCAGTACTCTGCATTTAGTCGTTATTTATTTGTTCCTTTCATTTCATTTTTTGGCTAGTTCATTTTGTTGTGATTTGCTGTTTGTTTATCATTAATGGGGACACTTGCATCATTGATAATTCACCAATTGATGGGAAGTTATGGTTGTTTGATCAAATAGACTATGCTATGAGTGTGCTGGGCCACGCGCTCTGCCATGACATGAACATTGTTGTGTTGCTAATAGATTGGAGGATGAGGGACTATCAATTGATGATAGCAATCCTAGACAGGGGTGATCACCGGGTCCAATTCAATCTTGAAATCGGACCAAGCCAGTCTGGACCGATTGGTTCAAGATCATCACTGATGGGCATTCCAGGACAGTGATGATAATGGACATCGTCCTCTTGTCAATCATGGCCCTCGCTCAAAGAATTTTATTCCCAGATAAGATTATATTCCTTAATTGGAATAACCTCGAAGGAGAGCTTGCCTTTCCATCCACTGACGTGTAGCTCCACATCATGAACAATGCCAACGGCTGGTGCATCATCCGAGTTGACTGTGTTGAACCGATATCTGGTTGGCTCCACGCGAAGTCCCAACCTCTTCGCCCCATCACTTGACAAGGACATATTCAATGCACCGATGTCAACTAAGGTATAGAATGTTGTGTCACGTACCTTAACCTCCACGAATAACAAATGTGAGCTTGTATGAGTAATTGCTCTTCTCTGACCCTTATTACTCAACCTACAAGTGGATAGCCAATGTGTTCCACTTGTTGAACAGGATTCTATGGTTGGTGCAATTTTAATAGTTTATTATAAGAATTTGGTTCAAAACATAAAATGGAAAGTAGAAAATTTCTTATTTTTGTCCCAAAAAACTTTTAAAAAAAAGTTGAAAATTTCTATTTCTTATTTCTATTCCAAACCTATCTATGAGCTAAAAATTTGTTTGGGAAATAGAAATATGAAACCATGTTATCAAACGGATTTCTGTTCCAAAATTATTTCCAGGAAAAAAAATAGAGAAACAAAATGACTATTATTAGTGTACTTAATCTAAGGACTATTTATAATGTTGCATTTGTCTAGAAGAATCTATTACATGTTTCTCAATTTACCAAGGATAATGATATGGTATTTGAATTTCATCCTACTTTCTATTGTGTCCAGGATCGATCATCGGGGAATCTCTTGCTCAAAGGCAATAGTAAGAATGGACTTTATTGTCTTAGTGCACGTATCACCAATAAGATCCCTCTATAGTCAAATAAATCATTGCCAGCTCCATCCTACTTCATTGGTGAACAAGCTTTTGCTTCTATTTGACATGAGCACTTGGGTCATTTGACTGCTTGCATTACTTCCTCAGTTATTTCAAAGCATGACTTGTCGATATCCGCTTCTTCCTCATATAGTTTTTGTGAATTATATCACTTGGGCAAGTCGCATCATCTTCCCTTTACTAGATCATTAACCAATTTTAGTGCTCCTTTTGTAGATATTTTATTATGATCTATGAGGACATCTCTTGTTACGTCAATGAATTGTTTTCATTATTATATCAATTTTATTGATACTTAAAATAGATACAAATGGCTTTCTTCACTTATTGTGAAATTTGATGCTCTCTCTACTTTGTCCAACTTAATTCCCAAGAGGAAAAATATTTCAACCATAAGATCAAAGCCCTTCAAATTGATCCTTGTCTTCGTCTAAGAAATTTGATCATTGTCTTCGTCTTCATTGCATCCTACACTGTGCCTCATGCTTGCACACACTGTCACACCCCTGGGCGCATGCCTATTCCTCGGTGGTTGATTAAATAGTGATATCTCAAGATGCGTCGCCGACCCATTCATTTTAATTCACATGCGGAAGCAAATAATAATCCCCAGACAACAATCATATGGGATAGGAAAGTAGGGTCACAATTTTTCGAAAACCATAACACACTTATATACACATTAGATTAAGTTATATACAATATTAGTCTATATGTACAAGTTTGCAAAAGATGGAAAAGCTACCGGTCCCCTAAACATTCGAGTCTTCAACTGAATACTCTGGGGACCCTGGATCTGACAAACTCGGGTCCACCACTGAACCATCTGGAGGGTTAGCCATACCCTCGCTAAAAGCTATCTTCAGCACTGACCTAGGAATCTTAGACTCCAAAAGGGGGCCTTCTCTAGGTCCATTTTGCCCGTGACGATACCACGATCTGAATTTATGGGGTACCTTATGGGGTAGACTCGCATCAACCCAAACAGCGGATCTCACGAGTTCGTAGACCTAGGCTTTTTGGCTCCCAGGGAGGGGAATCTGAGAGTGTTGTTCAATGACCTTCTTCGGTTGTCCAAAATGCTCGAGGGTACTGCCATCTAAGGACTTGTAAATGTTATCTCACAACGGGGTGAGACGACATCTCAACAAGTTCACCCTCTAAGCTCCAATTAGAAAGAAAATACGCCTAAAGGCTACCTATGCACACAAGAGATATGTGACTTACCTTTACCTCAGTTCGTTCCTGCAAGTTAGTGCGATTTAACCACTTAACCAATCACTTCGAATCCAATCATATTCAATCATCGGTCAATCGACCCATTCGATTCCATATCATCCATACCATCAATCAATCAACCCAAATCAATATTATATATCAAACAATACTATTTATCAAGTTGTTTCATTGAAACAATCACTGCTCACCTAAGCTGATATACAATAATTGCTCGCCTAAGTTGATATGGATAGATAATATAGCTCACCGAAGCTGATATAGATAGATAGTATAGCTCACCAAATCTGATATAGATAGATAGTATAGCTTACCGAAGCTGATATAGATAGATAGTATAGCTCACCGAAGCTGATATATGCTCACCGAAGCTGATTTAAAGATATTATACTCATCAACTAACCTTTTCATTGTTTTCATAGTACCCGGTAAAATAATTATGTGTGGGTACACCGTAGGCCTCGGCAAAAAATATAATATCTTAATTTTACAACATCCCACTAATTATATAGTCTATAAAAACATTTTTGGCATTATAAACCAACGCTCGGTAATTTCCTAATTAAATACTGAATTACCAAATTTTGGGATAAATTCCCAAAATTACAATCAACACACAATTTACACAAACCAAAACTCAATTAAATAAACCAATCATACAATTTCGATCAGCACAAAATTCTGGTCATCGGCAATCTTGGTATAATTTTTGGAAAATAATAATTAATTAAATAATTACCAAAATTAATTAAATAAATACCAATAAATGCCATAAATGCAAATTTAGGCTAGAAAAGCCTCATTAAATACCGAGACGGGCCCAAAAAATTTCCGAACCAATCTAAATAAATACTACAACTTATCTAGTTGCTAATTAAGCTACCCTAACCACCTAACATGCAATAATGATTAATTAAATCACTAATCCGTTCTAACTAACCACCTAAACCATATTTAACCTAGACTAATCAACCCTTAAGCATAATTAACTCCCTAAGCGGAGATTAGTGAGTAAACTCACTAGTTTTGAATTCTGATGAGTGCATGGTGACGGCGAGGCGGAGATGAGCGACAAACTTCGAAGCAACAACACTAACCAAGGCTAGGAAAGGCTTGGAAAAAGGCCTCGAAGCCCATGGTGGGTTGCTGGGTTTTGGTTTCTGCTTTGGGCTGAGCAAGGGTGGACAAGTGGTTGGCTTGGCGCGAAATAGTAGGGACGGGACAACGGCGGCCAAGCGGATGGAGACGGCTGTTAGATGGTGGCGAGCTGAGCTCGGGTGACCTCCCTGATGGCTTAAGCGAGCTATTGGATGGCGAGCAAGGACGAGTGACATAGCTTGGACGGGGGTGACACGTGACTCGCGGGCATGCTCAGGTGCACGACGGTGGTGTGATGGTGATACGATGGGGCTGGCGACAGCAGGGATGTAGCACCCCGAACCCTTCGGCGGTTGCCACAAGCACTGATGCTACACTTTATTACCTTTTTCTCTCTTGTACTTAGAACAAGCGTTGTTAATTAGAGGCATTTTTTTTTTTTTTATAAAAGCGGTCCCAGCGTGACTCATAGCAGAAGCAAATTAAACATCACCATCTATCCCCTTACCAATCCATGATACCAATACACACCACTAATTCACCATCATTTTATAACCAAGCTTCGACACTTTACTTACATACATATATAACGAGATGGGATTCCCTTCGGGCCGGTACAACAAAAGGAAAAGCTAGGACTCAGCCACGTCCAGCCTAAAACCTCAAAAAGAAACTCTCGACCCTCAACATCATATGAGTACAAACCCCCATCGAAAGTGTCGACTATCTACATCAAAAGATCCAGCTCCTACTTGTCGCGCGCGGGTCTCACACCCAACTTGGTGCATCAGGCGGTGGTGGTGGCAACATCCCTCGCATCGCTCCATCCCGACGAACGTGCACAGAGATGAACTCCTAAATGACGGGGCCCCCAGCCAGGCCTATGTCGTACATCACTAGACAGCGTACTCGAATAAAAGTCAGTTCGGGAATAGATGGACAATCTATCTCAGCACACTCGACCTTTACATCGGATGGTAGACCATAAAACACCCCCCCGCGAGACGGCAGGTAGCGGCATACTGCTAATCTGAAATGTTATTCCCCAAAAGGGGTGAGTACAACCACTCAGCAGATAGGGAAATCCAATAACAACTCAATGCACCATGCATATCATCATACATTGCAGGCATTACTTACCTTGAAGTCATGCGCATTTTAATCATGCATCGTCATACCATACATATCATCATCATCATGGCATCGGTATATCGTACATGTCATCATGCATGTCATATATCATCATTATCATCATCATCATTATGGCATATCATATATCATTATCATCATCATGGCATATCATATATCATTATCATCATCATGCATTTCATCATGCATATAATATCATGGGTGATCATCGTTATTTCACATCACATATCATCATCATCATCATCATCATATCATCATGCATATAATATTATGGGTGATCATCATTATTTCTCATCACATATCATCATCATCATCATCATCATGCATATCATGTCATGATTTAATTTTCATCTTTATCTTTAAGTTTGATCACCACATCACCCATTTCTCAAATCATCAATTTCATCATCCCTTCGGGTAAAGACCTCCGACAGGGTTCCCAGCATTCAGCCTCCCAAGCCACCGGGCTTCCGGCCCCCCACATTCCGGGCATCTCGCATCTCAACTAGCATCACGAGGCACTCCCTTCGGGCAGAAACCTCCGACAGGGCTTCCGGCCTTTACCCTTCTAGCTAGGCATATCGCACCCCAATCCTGGCATCGCGAGGTATTCCCTTCGGGCAAAACCTCCGACAGGGCTTCCGGCCCCCCACATTCCGGGCATCCTGAATCTCCCAGGGAATTCCGGCAATGCATCTCTGTACATTCCGGCCTCATCCTCCACCAAACCACTTACTCACTTATCATTATCCCCATTTATCATCCTTTTGATCTCATTATTACATGGCATATGATTTACACATGCATCACAATTCATGGTCATACATACACCAATGTCTTATCATACATGTAACAATGCATAATTATTTATTAATAAATTCAATGGAATTTATGGCCAATAAAATAATCCCTTTTATTTTATTATTATTTTATTATTATTTTTATCATAAATAAATATTAAATTCAATATCTATAATTTCCCAAAATCATAATATTCAAATAATCATTAAACAAACCAATAGGATGACAATTTCGTGCAAAATTCATGGCCAATTTGAATTTCACACAATTTCACAATTTCCACAAAATAGCACATGATATTCGGATAATAACTAGAATGCACAGTTTCCAAATAAATTCGATTAAAATACTCATACGGCCTCCAAAAATTACGCAATTTTACAGAGTGATAGCCAAGACATTTTCGTGCAACTTTCATGAAGAACTCCAAGTCAGATTCATTATAGATTATTTTATTCAACCTCATGAAGCTTCTGGAATCATGACCGTATCATCCAGAATACACATCTCCGAAATATTAAGATTTCACCCATCTATTATCTTTCGTTTCCTCTGAAATTTGGATATGTTATGTATCAAGGTGTCCTTTAAAATTTTCATGAAGAGATCTAGGTCAAATAACCAGATTATAGTCCTCATTTTAGTCCTTTAAGTCTCGGGTGTTTCGGAATACATCACCAGAATCATCTTCTTCAAGATCTAGTCGATTTACCAAGCTATACTTGTTATTTTCACTTAAAATTTGAGTATGTTGTAGTGTAGGATGTTACCTACAACTTTCATGAAGACATAGAAGTAAGATTCTCAACAAAAACCAACATGCAACCATGAATCCAGCAAAATGTTAGTAAAAACTCTCCAGATCTGAGGTGTCCGTAAAATGCGACTTTAACCCCTCAAATCTCCATCATTTTCCACGAAATTTCAGTATGTTATAGTACAAGATGTTAGATACAACTTTCATGAAGACATTGAAGCCAAAATCGGACTCCAAACACACATGCAAGCTCAAACAAGTTACTGACTCACACAACCCGAACCGAAACAGTCACATGACTTAAGAACGAGCCAACCTTACCTCGGTTTTTCGCACTTGAAGCACCTAAAATCTAACATGAAATCAACAATACAAGCATGCAAGAGAATTTAGAGGACTCCACTTGCCTCTAGGATGGACAAACGATGACGTAGGGTGGCGAACTCGGCGAACGGATGGCGGATGGACGGCGGCTCCTCCTTGGCTCCTTCTCCTTCCCCTCTCGGCCTCTCTCTCTCTCTCACCCTCTCTCTCGGCCGAATGGAGTAAACCGGCCACTCTCCTCTCTCTCTCTCTTCTTATACCCCCCTAGAGCTCATCATGGCTAATGATTACATGCCACTCAAATGGACCAATGCATGGCATCCTAGTCTAGGCCAATGCATGCCCTTCTTTGTGCCACTTGTCTTGATCCATGCATGGGCCGGCCATCATTCTTTTGGGCCTCTAATGGGCCGGTCGAATTCCCCCTTGGGCCGACTAGCTTGGCTCATCAAGCTTAGGCCAAATGGGCTTAAGGCCCATTCGAAAATTAACCCCCTTTTTTCCTTTTTTTTTTGAATTCCTTTCTATAATTATTTTTAAATTTCAATTTTCATCTTGGCCAAAGTCTTAGGGCATCCTGGTTATTGAAATTTAATTTATAAAGTACATGGCCAGGCATAAATTATTAATCCATCAAATTTAAATTCTCACAATCACAAGCACAAATCATCTAAATAAAAAAAACTAATGGCTAAAACATAAGCCATGGAAATTCTATCACCTAATTAAAGACTTTAACACACCTTATGGCTTGGCTTTGAATTTTTGGGATGCCACAAGGGAAGGGGTTGGTTGGTTTCTGCTGGTCTTCCCTGGCTTCCTTGGTCCTCTACATAGCAAGAAATGAGAGGGGAATGCTGAGGAAGAAGGAGGGGGACATTTGCTATAGAGGGGGCCACCTTGACCTCAATTCTACCCCCTTCTATCCCCTTGACCATGCCCCACCATTGCGGGCTATCTTTCTCAGCAATTTTTTAGCCACAAATCTTCCCTTAGAAGCTATTGAAAAGGTCCAAAGGTTGATGGACCATGGGGCTACAAATTTTGAAGACATTTCCCCCAAATCCTCTTTAATTCTCTATTGAATTGATTCCATTCAGCCTTAAAAAATTCATCCATCATATCCACGATCAAATTGACATTTTTCCTCACTAATATAACCAACTTGCATCCCAAAAAACGCGATAAAAAATGGTCCCTTGAATTTTCCGATAAAAAACGACCTTACTTTGAATTTCCGGCAAAAATATCGGTTTGCAGAAAAATCTTCGGAGGATGAATCAACGGTCCTAAAATGACTCGTGACATGATAGAAGTTTTAAATTTTGAAATCGAATTCAAATTCGTGGCTAATTTCAATCTGGTGCGATTTTAGCGTGACCTAGCATACTGGGTAGCTTTTAGAAAATTTTGGTGCAATTGACTCGTGATTGATTATTTCAAGTTACAACGTACCTCTTTGACACATTTGCGACTCTTGGTGGTCGTGAAAATCTCGAGTTTTCAAATACGGACACAGGGTACCAAAATGACATAAAAATAAGTCTAGTATCGATCGACGAGAATTTTACAATTTGGTGGAATCACTCACGTTTAGCCACACATCTCAGTCGAACCGACCTATCTCTGATCTCTAATCGGTTTTCAATTGTGGCGTAATGATCTTTGTAGATGAGCACGGTCTAGTACTCGATTCTTGGTCGAATTCTCAAGTCTATCGCATTAAAATCCCTTAATGACTTTCCTAGATAGTCTAGTTATTTTATGAGTGATTAGCTCAGAGAATAGTACTATAGGTGTGTCGATGGAAGGCCCGATTAATTCAATTGAAAACAAAACTAAATTTTCAAGATGTCACAAATGATTAGAGTGCGATAAAAATTTCAACTGATCAATTGAGTGCCATAATTTTTTTAAAATGTTCACTACAAGAGTTATGCCACGTTGGATTTCCATCACTTAGGTGAAAATTTTATCAAAAAAATTAGCACTCAAGTGATTAATTAAAAGTTATAGTATTGAAGTTGTTTTTTTTTTTTTTTTTTTTAAATTATGGCACTTAAGCAGTTAAAAAAAAAGTCATGGCACTCACATGAGGACCATACGAAAGTTGCAGCACTTGTCATGTTGCAAAAATTCACAATATCAATAATTAATTGGATCTTTTGAAAGATTCTCCTCAATAGATTTATCTAATATGGTTTTTTTTTTTTTTTTTCCACAATAGAGATTGTTCAAATATGATTGAATCCATTGGAAACTATTGGTTGCGTCAAACAAAAAAATAGAAAGATTTTGGTCATTAGTCATGCTAATATGTTATCATGCTTGTGATTATGTTGGTTTATGTTTGTAGGTACTTGCATTACCAATAGGGGTGAGCATGGTCCTCGTCGGACCGGTTCAACACCTGACCTATAGACCAACCCACACAATGTTGCTTCTTAATTTTGGGACTGAGGACTGACCTTGTTATGTCGAGGACCAACCTTATGAGTCCAATCTGGTTGCTGGGTCATCTTGGGACCAGCCACCTATCTTTTTGTATTCCTTAAATGGATAAATTTATTTAAAATTATATATATCCATCAATAATGTGGCAATGAGTCACCAAACAATGAACACTAATACATATTGAGCATAAATATACGATAAGGTAATAATGGAAATTTCACACTTGCTACAAGCAACAAACCATAAAAACGAGTACGTGAGGCGAGAGACTAGAGACCAGTGACAAGGTAAGTGATAAGCAAAGAGAGGCAAGCGATGAGCAAGGCAAGTAGGCGAGCAAGGTCAAGGCAAGTGAAGAGGTTTTTTCTTTTGTCGAACTAGGGCTGCATTTTTTTTTTTTTGGTGAAAGGTAATAAATAAATTGAGGAGAGGCCATATATACAAGAGATCACAGCACCAAAAGCTTACACTGAAGATGAGAAATCATTATAAATTGAAGGATGCCATGATGTAAAAGCCACAGTGTGGCACCCAACAAAGAAAAGCATGGCATGAGCAACTAGCTAGAGATACAAAAACGCCTCAGCGAAAGGGGAGAAAAAAACTCAGCTCCAATGTAACAGCAACTCCATAGCGTTGGCTGAACTTAAGACACCTGAGGGTCTCCTGAGAATATGATGGGATCGATTCCCTAACTCCTCTGCAAACTTCTATTCTTGAAATTATCATCAACATTCTTGAAGGTGCTAGCCCTATCTCTGACCACCTTAAAAAGATGGTTCTTCATCGATGGAACAATGAGGAGTTGTTCTCTGAAGATAATGCTATTCTTGTTTTTCTAAATAATATGACAAAGAGCCCCAAAGGAAAAATGGGCAATGCATTTAAAGAAGTCCTTGCCCATCAAGAAGGAGGTGGCCCAATGGAGGTTCTCTCCCCAAGATCTATTGCACCAAGGCAAATTGCATCTCACCGCCCAAAAGAAAGCAACACCAGCCGTGATAGAACAATAAGAAAAACAGATAATCTATGGAATCGGGCATACCATTGCAAAATACGTAGGATCCCCTCTCAATTCTACCATGAGACAGTAAAAGAGCTTGGGTGGGCAGTCCGCGCTTAGCAATAAGCCAAAGGTTAACTGATACCTTGGCGTGATTGTATTGTTCCAAATGAAGGCATGCCAATAGACATTGGTCTGCTTCCGCCTAATGGCTTCCCAAGTCAACACAATAGTGTACCGAACTGAAAAGGGTTTTCCCTCCAACAATAACGGTCCACATCCTGCGAAAGGATCGGAAGGGGGTGATCCTAAGTCTCGAGGACTGTCTTGAGAGCCTGCCCAGCATTAGAGAACAAATCTTCAACCGAAGCTTGCCTAGATAGTCCTGAGTTGTAGATGAGAGATCCTAAGAATATTAAGTTCAGAGGCCCCCTAGGGTGCGAGTTATCAAACCAAAGAGAGATCGATCGACCATTCCTAATCTCTCGGAAGAAGGATTTCCTAAACTCACTCCTTAGACTCAAGAGTTTCTTCCAAGCCCAGTAACACAAGGTAGGCTTCCTAGTGACCCAAAATTTCTTCTCCCTTAAAAATGTGATATGGATCCATTTGCACCACAATGCCTCCTTATCCGAGAAGAGGAGCCATGTATGCTTCAGCATGGCCGCCCTATTGCAATCTTGGAGTCTCCTGATACCAAGCCCTCATTCTTTTTTAGGAAGGCACACATCCGTCCAAGCCACCTTAGCACCTCCTCTACCTAATTCCGGGCCTTTCCAAAGGAATTGCCTGAGTATTTTCTCAATTTGGTCCAATACAGCTATAGGTAGAATAAATACACTAGCCAAGAATGCTTGAATAGTATGAAGAACAACCGCTAGAGAGAGGAAACGATAGGTCCAAGACTGCACCCTTGCTGTGATGCGGTTGACAAGAATGCAATAGTCGGCTTTCCTGAGTCTTGTTGTTATACCAGGAACTCCAAGGTAACGAACCGGCAAAGTTACCTTCATGAAACCCAACTCAGATAGGATCTGATTCCTTAAGGAATGTGTACCTTCGGCAAGGAAAATTTCACTCTTATTAGGATTCAGCCAAAGGCCACTCTAGGAGGAGAAATTTTGGAGGGCTTCTTTGAGGAGAGCCACATAAGGCAAATTGGCCTCACAGAACAAGAATACATCATCTGCAAAGAAAATATGCGAAAGATTAGTCGACTTGCATCTCCAGAAGAACTTAAATTCTAGCTTTGAAGAGCATCTGGATAAGATCCCTGAAAGCACCTCCATAACCAACGTAAATTGTTAGGGAGAGATGGGATCACATTGACAAAGGCCACCACCACTCGCAAATAATCCGTGGAGCTCCCCATTCAGTGCAATTGAGAATTTAGGGGTGCATACACAAGTCATAATAAGGTGAATCACAAATTCCGGAAACCCAAAAGCCATAAGAACTCCCTCAAGGAAGTCCTAATCAACTGTGTCATAAGCTTTCCTGAAGTCCACCTTGATTGCACCTTTAGGCAAGTATGGTAGAAGATGGAAGTTGGAGAAAAGCTCTTGGCCCAATAGAATATTGTCCCTAATTCTCCTGCTCTTCACAAACACGCTTTGAAAATGGCTAACCACACTCTTTAAAACCGTAGATACCTGATTGGCCAACACTTTGGTAATGCACTTATAGATAGTGTTGCAGTAGGCAATGGGCCTATAATCATCAACGGAAGTTGCGTTCAACACCTTCAGCACCAACACCAAGATGGTGTTATTAATCTCCCTCAAAAGTCTTCTAGTGGTGAAGAAGTCCATCATTGCTGCAGTAACTAAGGGCCTGTTTGGTAACCATCCAAACAGTGCCAAATTCTGATTCTTTGTTCCCGGAATCAGTTTCGGCCTAGAATCACGTTTGGTAAAATTTTTGTTCCCGGGAACAAATTTGTTCCCGGAATAGATTGGGAACGAATCAAGAATAAAAAAGTTGATTCTTGTTCCGAGAATCAATTTGAGAATCAAAATTTTCTTCTTCCCTTTAGCCATCTCACGACCGCCGTCCACCGCCGCCCGCCACTGTCCGCCATCCGCCATCCGCCACCGCCCCACCGCCGTCCGCTGCCGCCGGTCCGGCGAGCTCGCGGAGGCAAGCCCGCCCACCGGCGAGGCTCGGCCTCCCAGATCTGGCGAGGCCGAGCCTCGCCGGTGGCCGGCGGGCCTCGCCGGGCCGGGCGAGGCCTCGCCCGGTTTGGCGAGGCCGAGCCTCGCCGGACCGGGTAGGGGCCGGGCGAGCCTCGCGACGCCCAGCCCCACGGTGGCCAGTGAGGCTCGCCCGCCCCGCCGGTGGCTGCCAAAGCCACGGCGGGCTCGGCCTCGCCAGATCCGGCTCGGCCGAGCCTCGGCGGGGCTAGGCGAGCCTCGCCCATCGACCGCGAGGGTCGCGGCGAGGCTCGGCCGACGAGGGCCGGCCTCGCCAGGGCCGGCGACGCTCCCGTGAGGTCGCCGGCCCTCGTCTGGCCGGTCGCCGGTCCGGCGGCCGGCCGAAGAAGAAGAAGAAGAAGGTGAGAAAAATAAAAGAAAAAAGGAAAAAAAGAAAAAGAAAAGAAAAAAAGGAAAATGAAAAGAAAAAAATAAAAAAATGAAAAGAAAAGAAAAAAAGGAAAATGAAAAGAAAAAAATTAAAAATTAAAAAATGAAAGAAAACAAAGGAAAAAAGTAAAAAAAATTATTTAAAAATTAAAAGAAATTGATTTGGAACGTAATTAATAAATACGGTATCAAACGCAATTCTATTCCGTAATCGAAATTTTGGACGATTACCAAACGGCTTAAAATGCTTAGAATCGGTTCCCAGAACGAGAATAAAAAAGAATCGGTTACGCTCGGAATCGCTCCCCGGGAAGAATCGTTACCAAACGCGCCCTAAGTGGCCAACCATTTCTCGCTTTTCCTTTAAAAAATTCTACCATAAAGCCATCAAGTCTAGGGGCCTTATGGGACATCCTAAAATTTTCAACCTGTTTTCTACTGAATTAATCGGGCATTTTATTGACGCGTTTATAGGGCTATTCTCAGAGCCGATCACTCTCGAGATAACTAGACTGTCAGGGTAAGCCATTAAGAAATCGGCTTCTCGACCATGCTTATATTTAGAGGCCATTACGGCATAATTAAAAATCAATTTGAGATCAGAGATAGGTCGGTTCGACTGAGATATGTGGCCGATCGTGGGTGACTCCACTAAATTGGGAAATTCTCATCGACCGACACTAATTTGATTTTACTGTCGTTTTGGTACCATGTACCTGTAATTGAATCATTGAGATTTTCACGACAATCGAGAGAGTCAGCATTGAGTCGAGTGGGTTCCTAATGGCTCGAAGAAAATCAACCATGGGTCGTTTGTCCTAAAAAGTTTTGAAAACTACCTAGTAGTCTAGATCACGCTAAAAATGCGCCAAATAGAAATTAACTGCGAATTCAAGTTCGATTTCATAAATTGAAGATTCTGTTATGTCACAATAAACTTTAGAATGTCGACTCATCTTTCGAGGAATTTTCGGTGAGTCCATGAGTTTTACGGAAAATCATGTCGGACGATTTGGAAAATGAACGGAAATTCGGATTGGCCAATTTGAAGGGATTTTTGGCATCTGGTGTGAGTGAATTGATGAATGGAAGTTGTTTGGACTTTTTTTGAATTCAAATTGGACCTCAACCGGATTTTTTTGTTCAGAAAATCGGATTCCGAAAAGAAAATGAATTAGAATTCGGAATTGCAGGAAATTGCCGTTGTTGTTGCCCAAAACTTGTTTGAGGGAAATTTTGTGCAAGAAAGCAAGTGGGGATCAAGATTTTTAGCATGGAGAGTTTTTGGGACCAAATTGGACTAGACAAGAGCAAGTGGGACCAAGAAATTTGAATTATAGGATTTCTTTTGATTTTTTTTATTTTCTTTTTCCCCTTGCTGCGTACGTTTCTCCCCCCCTATGCGCACTCTCTCTGTCTGTCTCTCTCGTGCAAAGCCCCCGCAAAGCCCCCCCCACCACCGACGGTTCCCTCTGCCGTTTCTCACTTTGCTTCATCCCCTTTGACTTTTATTTATACTTATCCCCTCCCCCACGTTTGTTTTGTTTTGGCCACACACACACCTCAGTCTCTCTCGGTTCTCTCTGCCTCCTGCGTTCGCTCACCCCTCTGCACCTCCATTTCTTCTTCAATTTTTCTGCTCTTTGTTTGCTCGGTCGAAAACCCAAGCGTCCCCCATGAATTCTCTTTCCTTGCTGCCCTTCTCTCCGCAAAATCAGCCACGAAATCAGCCCCTTTAGCCAAGAAAAACCAGCAGCCCCGTGAGCCTTTGCGGGCCATTTTTCGAGCCCGAGTTGTGCCCCGTTGGTGTCGCCACTTTGGAGAGGATCGAACCCCATCGTGTCCTCATCGCTTTGATCCAAGTGGATCATTAATTATGTGAGTAATCTCACTAATCCTTACTTAGTAGACTCATTATACTTAAGGATTGATTAGTGTTAATTAAATAGGATTAGGTGTTTAGATTAGAATGGATTAGTGATTATTAGTTAATTGCATTGCATATTAGCTAGGTGATTAGTGTAATAAGCTTGAGGATAGCTTATAGCTTATACTATTTATTGAATGCATCTCGGGATTTTTCCCAACCTTTATCGGGCTTCAATTAGGCATTATGGGCATAAATTGGATTTTTAGTAATTATTTATTAATTTTCCAAATGAATTTAATTATTTATTTAATTTTCGGTAATAAGGCAAGGATAGTCGACGACCGAAATTTCGTGCTGATTGTCGTGGTGTAGTCCATTTATTTATTTGAGCTCTACGTTGCATGGAATTGAATTAATTGAGGTATTTGAGAAATTATTCTTAAATTGATTTAAATTGAGTGGAATTGAATGATTGATTAGGAGATGGCCGAGTATGGTTATTTAGCATTTACAATGCTTGATGAGTTGTAAAGTGGAGAGAATCGTAAGAGTGAATTGGAAATACTCTTGACTGAAACCGATTAGGTATGAGGTATAGACATACGTGGTTCGGTGATAAGGAAATCACTGGTGAAAACGGCACCTTAAGGAACGCACGAGTGCTGTTTATTACCTACATCAATATAGACATACGTGGTTCGGTGATAAGGAAATCATTGGTGAAAACGGCACCTTAAAGAACGCATGAGTGCTGTCTATTACATGGATCATTATGGACATACGTGGTTCAGTGATTAAGGATATAACTGGTGAAAATAGCGCCTTAAAGAATGCACGAGTGCTATCCATTGCATACATCACCTTGGTGAAAATGACGCCCGAGAGAGTATGTGTGATTTAGTGATTGGAAATGACCCAGAGATGGTTCGACTGACATGTAATCGACTAGCTTGATTGATCAATGATTTGATCCGAATGTCATGAATTGATTGATTATTTGATGCAATATCCATGTGGTGTATTGGTTTCATAATCGAGTCTTAGTGGGGTAGAACTTGCTGAAATATAGTCTCAATGGTTATTTTATAACTATTTCAGGCCCCTAGATGGCAGCACTGGTACCTCCCCCTCCTCAAGAAGGATTAGAATACATTTTGATTGAGTCGATAGTGTGGGTTGAAGTCGGCCAGGATAACCTAAGGCCTCGTGAGTATCAGTCTCAGTATCATTACTATTTTGATGGGCGAAGAATAGGTCCCATCCCTGAAGAGGAAATACCTCACTACATCCTGGAGAAAGCTTTTAGTAAGGGGACTGCAAACCCCGAGGGTGGAGGCGTAGATGATGCTAGAGACCCTGCGCTTGGGAGTGAGCCATTGTCCTCAGTATTCACTGTAGAGGATGAAATTTTGAGGAAGGTGAGATCGTGGAACAAGATGTGGAAGGCCTAGAGGAGGATGAGGATTGGGGGAATGCTGAGGAGGAGCCAATAGAAGAAGAGTCTGAAGAAGACGAGAAGGCTGAGGAGGAGGAAAGCGAATCAGAAGAGTCACAAGAGAATCAGGATGATTCTGAGTATGACCCGGATGAGGAGTAAGATCTCATCCTCTTTTGTGAACCCTGTTTATATGTGAATAGAGTGAGACTAAAAAGTTGTGAATAGTTTTGTGAAGTACTTTGAGTTATGTTATATATAAAAGTATGGTTGTGGATTTCAATATGAAAAATATGGAATTGCTTTTCTATCACATCGTTTTATTGTCTGGGGATTTATAACTGCTTCCGTGTGTGCTATTAAAAATGAAAGGGTCGGTGATACATAGTCCTGTGATATCGCATTCTAAAATCGCCTAAATAGAAGGATGTGTGCGTGCTTGAGGATCGGGGCGTGACACCTTAACTCCAGCGAGAGAAAATAAGGTATCCCAAACCTTTAATTCCGTAACCGGTCGGGCAAGGAAACTAATCTGATCGATCGAAAGCGGATGGATAACCTCCTGAATCTCTTGAACCGAAGGCCTACTGAGCTCGGCTTGCGGCGCTAGAAGGTCTTGGAAGTATTCAAGAAATCTCTGCTGAACCAAGAGTGGGTCCCTGAGAAGGTTCCCAGCAGGATCCTAGACCGAGAGGATTTTGTTCCTTAATTGTCTCTTATTGACGTATTGATGGAAGAACTTAGTATTCCAGTCTTCTTCTCTGAGCCATATGACTCTTATTGACGTATTAATGGAAGAACCAGGGCTGCATTTCTTACTACTTTCTAATTTACATGGTAAACAAAACTACAAAAAGAACAAAGGAGAAGGCTTTAGGGTTTAGAGTGGACAAAAGCATATAATATGTAATATATTAAATATATTATGTAATATATATTATAATATGTATAGGCTGATCTGGGGTTGGACTAACCCTAAACTCCTATAACTGATGGCTAACCCGCACAATGCAAGGCTTAGGGGTCCCAACACTAAGGATCAACCCAATCCCCATGGGAATCGAGAAATGGTCGGTCCAGTCCTAAACCAATGCTCACCCCTAGTTGGCAATCTAAGCCATTATATAAGACTTAATATGACTATATGTGTTTTATATTTAAAGTTTTGGTGTCTCAAGATATTGAACTTCAATGCAGTCCTACCAGTTTTGCTTGTTGCAAAACTTTTTATCCAATTAATTTGAAATCATCTTTGAATGAACATAAATAGTGAAATCAAATGTGGTAGACTAAGTCTAAAGTAACTTGATGCTGAATTAGAGCATATGCTTAGAATAGCTAAAAAGAGAGGAAAACTCAATCAACTCCGAACTGCATTTTTTGGCTGGTTTGGTTCAAGTCGAAACAAGTGCGATTCCAAACGGTTCGATTCAGTTTAGGTATCATGGAAACTAGAGTTGAATCAAACTATCATGCCCCTAACAACGCACTCAGACGAACTACGTGAATATATGGTATTCTTATTGTTCCACATTGTTTTCTGTGGTAATTTCTTTTCCTCGTGCTAGACTTGAATTGCATTATTGTTAGTTTTTCCATTATTTCACAACATTTACATCAACCCACCCCTTAGTCACGAAGGTCCCTGTTGTTTGGGTGTGCACCGAGGGCATATCTTGCACCCAGTGCACTTATGATATCCTCAAATCAATGACTCTAATATCAAGTTAAAAATATTGTGGAAAAGAGCATTGTTGAATTTTCACCAAAAGAACACTTGGAGTGCTAGAACTTAGCACGGGGGACTTACAAGTGTCAAAAGTTACAAAATGTACACTTAAGTGCCACTTTATTTATTTATTTTTAAATGGAACATCTAAGTGCCAAGTTTGGCGAACTTTACCAGAAATCATATGTGACAAATTTTTTATTATTAATATTGGTTATCTATGTAGCTTGCCGAAGAGTTGAGTTACCAAAGAAGAGGCAAAATGACTTCCTTTTACCTTTTTTTTTTTTTTTTTTTTTATTTTTAAGTTGAAGATTGTAATTCAGTGAGGGCTGAGCCCTCACCTCCATTGCCTCCCCACCATTGCTGGGAAACGATGGTGGGGAGAGGGTCGGCTGGGGTCACTAGGGCCGGTGACCTTAATTGACCAGTGACAAGGGCCTGCAAGCCCTCACCCAAATTTGAGGCAAGGGTCGCCAAATCTAGGCGAGGGCCATGAACCTTGCCCCAAATCTAGGTAAGGGCTTGCAAGCCCTTGCTGTAGGTCAACCAAGGTTGTCAACCCCTAGTCAGAGCCTAATGACCCTAGTTAACCCTCCCCCCATTGGCGTCAACACTTCTCGGCAACGGGGGGAGGCGGTAGCAAGGGCTAAGCCCTCATAGTTTTGCAATTGGATTTTTTTAATAACTTGGTTTTAAATTTAATTTAATTAATATTTATATTAAAATTTAAATCTGATGCAAAACGATGTTGTTTTGTATTTATCTCGTTAGAAAAATGCCACTCAATATTTTGGCTAGATTTTCTTGCCATTGATACTTAACTAATCCATATTATTTCAATTTTAGCACTTAAGTGTCCTGTGCTTAGTTTTGGCGCTCCGTAAGTCCAGGTGTCTTGAATTTTTGTATATTTTAATATGTCATAATAAAGAGTACATTATTCTATATATAAGTTTTATTAGATAACTATCTAAGGTAACATATTAAATATGCATAATTGAATGGAGATATGGAGTATCTTCTACATATTCGTATCATCATAAGAGGTATGGAAAATCAAAAGAAATATCTTAAATATCTTTAGGAAATATCTAAATATCTCTAACAGTGCAAGTGTAGAATCCATGTTAATTGCACTTGGCCATATTGTTGATGGTAGGAGTAAAGTCAACCAAGTAAGAATCATTGTTGGTATTAATAACACCATCTCTTTCATTGTAGGCTGACCTGTGGCCGAAGATGAATCATTGGTCTAATTTCTGACGGCGTCTAGAGCAAAACGAAGATACTAATACTATTGATAAATATAAATTAATAATGATTTTAGCGAATTCTTCATGCAGTTAACAATATTCGTGTTTCAATGTGATGTCTTTTTGGAGAGAAAGCCGTAGAGGGAGAAGAAATGAATGTATTAAACCTAGAAAGGAAAATCCCATAGTTTCCTAGTTTGAATATGTTTCCTATTCTGAATGATTTACTAATTTGAGTGGATTAGATTTTCCTATATTAGACATAAATATCATATATAAGAATCGAATTCAGCCCGAGAGCAAATAAGAGTGTTAGGGTTTTCTATCCGTGAGTTCTTTATGAGAGACTGGGGTGAGAACATGTGTTTTTTCTTTGGATATATTCTAGGGCTAGGAAACATTGAGTGATTGAGCAATTTTAAATTTTATATTCACCGGATTCAAAGTGGATTTCTTGGTAGTTTGCTCTCCTTGAATTCAGAGTAAATTTCTTAGCAATCTGCTCTCTCTGTGGCATAGGTACCAACACTCACATCAAATCACTTAGATCTCCGGAGTCCATCTTGTTCCTCATTGAATCCTCTGTTAATTTCTTCTCCTCGTATTAGATTTGAATTGCAAAATCTACTGGCTTCTCTGTTAATTCACCAAAGAATAGATTAAAAGGTGGTCTCGCTGATTTTATAGTATCAAATTCCTCCAAATTCCATGCGTACATGGAGGGATGGGTGTTGTTAACATACGATTTCTTCTTTCTTCTCATTTGTCATTGTATTTCTATTTCTAATCACATCAAAGGACATTTAGGTCCTTCTACATACCGTTTTATTTATTTACCTCGCTAACATCCAAATAAAATTGTAATTTAATATTCAATTTTCTTTCTCTTCTTCCTCTTGTGATTATTTCTAATTCGTTATTTCATTTCATAACAATACTGTTGTTACTAACAAATAGCACACGCCATATGTGTGAAAATGATACTAAAAAATTAAATATTAGAGAAAAAATAAGTTTTTTTTTTTTTTTTTAATAATTTGGTGCCTCTAGGGAGATGGATTAGAATTATTTATAAATTCAGAAAGATAAAATCATCAAAGATAAGAAACACTTAAGTCTAAATTTGAAAAGCGTTAGAGATTAAAGGAATTGTGAGTTGAAGTGCTAGATATTCAAAAGGTAGGATTTTATCAGTCTTTTAGTTAAACATTATACCATTATAATTCTCCGTAGATTTTTAATGAAATTTATGGGGGAAAAGGTGGAGGTTAAAAAATATTTAGCATTTGTTTTGTTAAATAGAGAAATGATTAGTAATAATACTCATATTTTTCTAGAGATTGAATCTTATACTCTTAGGCTACGTCTGCTAGTTAGTGTAAAACTCAGGATAAAATAAAATTTATCATATGTTATGAACTCTTTTGTTATTTAAGATTTAAATCGTATAATTATCATAAGTATACATATAGGGGTTATCTTTGCTTGCTCATTTGTGGTTATTCGTATAATCATGAGAGATTCTTATCATCTCAGTTTGTACATTTTTAAGTTCATTTATATTGATATGCTATTAATATCAAACATTGGACATAATTTGATGTAAAAATATTTGACTTTATTATTGCCGTTCACCAAAAAGTAGATAGAATACAAAAATTTCCTAAATTTCATACTCTATCCAATCCATTTTGATGAGAAACCTAGGGGGTGCATAACAACCACTTGTTTCTGCACCAGAAATTTTTTTCTATTCCAGACTTGTTTATGGAATAGAAATCCATTTGATAAACTTATTTTTCTAAATCTAAAATAAATTTATATTCTAGAAATAGGTTTGGAATAGAAATTAAAAGTAGAAATTTTCTACTTCTTTATTTTTGGAACAGAAATGAGAAATAAAAAAATTTCTTATCGTTCATTAACCGGTCCTTCATCCATCGCCGCCAACCATCGTCTATTGGTTGTCGGCCGCCACTATTGTTGCCGTTGGTCGCCGCCGTCACGAATCGCCGGCCACCATCGGTCACTTTGCCGCCGTCGTTGCTGGTTGCTGGCCGCCGCTGCCACCGACCAACATCCATTGGTCGCTGGCCGTTGGTTGCCACCATCCGAAATGAAGAAATTTTGTGTCATTATCAAATGAATTTCTATTTTTAGAATAGAAATTTTATATTGTTATCAAACGGTTATTTTTGCTTAGAAACTCATCTATAAATAAACATAGAAAAATCTATTTCTCTTCCAAAAATCAATTTCTGGCCATAATGATTATTATTTGCACCCTAAGTGACCAAATGTACTCATACAAATTTCTAGTCAAATAAGAAAACTAATTAACTAACATACTTATCTACTAGCCTAGAAGTTTAGGATTTTTAGCTAACAAACTCCAACGTTTGCAAAAGATATCTTTCAACAAATAATTCGGGTATTTCCCTACAAGGGGATTCGGTAATGTATTAGAATATCGTAGGTTTTAATCATGCAATATTCAGGAAAATTGTTCAGTCAGCCCTAACTGAGAGAACATTGTTTCTTGCAGTTGCGATCACTTTCTTAGCCCTCCTTAGTTACGTCTTTTTATTCTTTTTACCCAACAATTTGCCACATAAGATAACCTTACCATAAAGGTGCAACGTGTTACCGACCCTAGTCATTGATTATGTAATAATTTTAGAACATATTCTATACTTTTCTTTGATTTCGTACTATAATCTAGTACACTTTTTCTAGTGGCTTAAGCGATGATTTGAGATGAGCGTGGTTCCAAGATAGAATTGGGAACCTAAGTATCGGTGCGATTCTAGGTTCTAGGATTTGGGTAGGTTTCAGGTTCTAAAAATTGAGGAATATGTTCCGATGGGCAGGTACCTGAAACCCAAAATAAATCTTTTTGTTTTTCTTGTCCTATGTCTCCGCACAATCCTACAAAATTCCATAGCGTCCAATAACGAGTGAATAATCTGAAATCACTAATCTAAGCTTTTATTTACAACGATATACATGACTAAGACTTTTTTTATTTGTTAATATTAATAATCTCCATGTGGCAGAATATGGATAGTGATCAGTGGACTGCAGCAAATGGTAGTCATTAGAGGCAATAATTTATTGCAATTATTAATTCGGAGTATAGGTGGAACCTGAATAAACTCTAAAACTGATTTTAGAACTTGTAGCAGGATAGGATCCTAGGTATTTAGGGTAGATTCCATTTCCAACAATTCAGTAATTGGTTGCAATGGGTAAGTTGCAGTATCTAGGTGAAACTTAGACGGAATCTGGAATTGCTCACCCCTTATGATGATAAGTCAATTTACTAAAATTTAAATGTTAATGACTCAATCAATCAATAACCAAAACATTAGGAATTTATTAAGTACAAAAGTACCTAAATTTTGATGCTGAAAACTTGTTCTAATTTTTCTGTAGATTTTTCAAAAGGATCAAAATCTCAAATCTCAACAACGCACCATCAAGTTTCCTTTGCTTTAGAGATGTCTACTCTCCGCTATACACAACAACAGTTACTCCAGGTATGTGATTAATGAAGTTGTTGTTGGCTTGATTGTAATGTCGAAGCTTTGAATCTTAGGGTGCCCCAATCAATATCCCCAAGCTTATATTGTTTCCTCGATTCCTTTCCTCTGGACTGCTTAAAATAAAAATAAAAATTGTGAACGGATTTAATCTGCATTATAGACCTACGAGTTATTTAATTTGCTGACCTGGTAAAGATTATGGATGGCGTCTGCGTCCGTTCAGCCAAACATTAGAAATAGAAGGAATAAGTACACTAAAAGTCCTAAAATTTATCACAAAAGTATAATCGAGTTTTAAAATTTATAAAAAGAATCAAATCTTAAGACTTGTTATGAAAGTGCAATCAAGCCGTGAAATTTTTAGAAAGTGCAATCAATGGTAAGACTTGATTGGACTAATTTGATAAGTTTTATGACTTGGTTGCACTTTTTGAAAATTTTAAAATTCAGTTATATTTTTATAATAATTTTAGGATTTTTAATACACTTATTGCAAAATAAAACATAGCGAAGATGACAGTGATAGCCAATAGCATTAGCCAGGGTAACTGAATGGGTGGTGATCGTCAGTTGAAGCATCAAATAGTACTGATGATTTTAGTGTTGATGGCCACAAGTGGGGGAAAGAGACCTCCTCCAGGGAGGTGTTGATTGTCAATCTCTGATGGTGAAGATGATGGGGGCCACCTCTTAACGAGCTACAACCAAACATTAGATGAGGAGCTAGCTGCTAGAAATGGTGAGACATGATCGTGGTGACAACAATATAATAGCTGGTGGCTAGATCAAGATATGCAGTGGCTGTCAGAGAGCAACGGTGACGATCATAGTGAGAGGCGATAAGCGGGATGGTTAATAACGTTGGTGGGCGCCTGGTGCGGCGAGACTGCAGTTGAGCATACAAGTAGTCAGGGTTGATATTGTGGCATGTGTATGGGTGTCAAGGACTCGAAAGATGGAGGAAGCTTATCAATTAGAAGTAATTAAAGAGGTAAAGGTGGGTTATGAACAAACAAAATGTTTGATTGCAGTATTGGCTATTAGATTAGAAATTTATAACCGGTTGACTGGCTATTACAAAGTTTGCTAAAAGTAATAACTAGTACATGATCCCCCAAATCCCAAAATACCCATGTTTATTTTCTCCCACTCACTCTACCAATTGTCGATTATCATTTATAATATAAATTTGTGTGAATCATGGCCAAATTTGTTTCTATTATACTCAATGATAACATTGATTATAATTATCTTAATATAACCACATAAATAAGTTATGTTTATATAATATTTCTTGTAATATAATGACATATTGTATGACTTTCATAGCTATAAATTAACTTACGGGTATATAAAAATATACATATTAAATATCTTGATATTTATGGCGTATTACACTGATTGGACATAAAAACGATTACTTTGAAAAAATACTTCTTTTAACATAAAAATACATAGTTGGTATGTAAATTATAATCTATGATAATAAATTGGAGGCATCAAATTCATTATGTTCGATCTAATTCTGATCTTCGGGTTTTTTGGAAATTTTGATGTGATTGGGACTTCATTACTTACGTCATCAGTGAAACCAAACAATGTACTGGTCACCTTGCTGTAAAATTTTGTCATACAACCAACCAATCTGGGCAGAACAAAAATTAACTTCTAGAATCCATTTGTTTTGCAGAAAATGAATAATTTGGAACATATTTCCCTAACAATAATCTATTGGATCGCTTAAAATAATTAATTCATGAAAATTATTTTCATTATTGACAACAATTTATATCTAAACATTTTCATAGACAACAAAAATTATAAGAGATAAAAAATCATTTTTAGGAAAAAATTTATTAAATTATTTATTTTTCACAAAACAAAAGGAACCTTAGATTGGAAACCTAGCTATACTTATCTCTAGGGAGAAGAATACTAGAAGTGCCATAGATTGTGCATGGCGCTTACTTTAATGCTATTTTTTTTTTTTGGGATCACTTCATTATTACTTTTTGAAAACACAATTACTTAAGTGCTAACTCCAATTTGAGTTGCTAGAAATCCAATGTGTTCATATTTTATTAATTTTTTGATCTTACGTGGCTCTCTAGCGTGCCCAGTTAGCATATAACTCCTAAACAATGTTGTGTAGGAGGTTAAAAAATGATCACTTTAGTACTAGTTATTGTAAAAAAAATGATCACTTCAGTGCTAATTATTGTTAAAAAGTGATCACTTTAGTGCCAATCTTAATAAAAATGTGATCACTATAGTACAAAAAAAATGTCACTTTAGATAAAAAATTTCATTATATAAATGTCACGTAATTTCTCCAATTATAATTTCTTGTTGAATGCACTTAAGTGATCGTTTTTCTTCAATTTTGGCACTTAAGTGAAGATCCTAAATCTTGTATAGGGGGATCCCTTGCATCGGAACTTAAGATTCCTCAGCCTAAACATGTCAATGGCAAATCAATAACAAAGCCTAAGTTTTGCCTTAACTATAAACAGTAAGGGATCCAATCTCAACCTAAATTCCTCTAGTCTTAATCAAAGGCATACAAATACACACGAGTCACAATCAGTGCACATAATAGCCATAATATTCATACATGATGGATATGAGCATCCACGACATTATCAATGTCTTTCAGACTCAAATATCAACCTATAGGACATCCCTATGCCTTTCAATTCATAGACAGGGTCGATCATAGCATGCATATACTTTCTAAGTCACTAAAACAACATTTAAATCATGCACATGTCTCATGCACATCATATAAGACCATGACATACATGTGCCGACCATAACATCACTTTTAAAGTATGCATATAGCACTCAAACACTTCACACACATTTAGCACCTCGAGAATCACATGGCATCCTATACTACCATGCTATCTCGAGTCTAGTTATTAATCACACATGGCCAAAACCTTACGGGTTTTTCGGAAACCTTTGGGACACCGTCTCGCTCCATCAAGTAAGGCATTCGAAATCCATCGGGCTACCTATCGGGCATCGTTCCAATATATAACACATCCTGCGAACAACATCTTGTTAACATGGGGGCGTCATCTCGTTCTCACTAATGAGGCATCCTATTGACTTAGAGGCATCATCCCGAAATCCATCAATGACAGCATTCCTCATATGACCACACAAATCAAACATTCAATCAATTGGTTTTATCTTCCTCATTAGTCCAAGTATGAATGTCTCGAGGATGTGCCAAGCGATGTGAACTCACTAACTATTGTTTATGCAACAATAAAGTATGTCAAGCACAAAACTAGAATTGTAGCTTGACCCGTGACACTTGAGTACTAGCTTAGGTCAAATTCGGATAGAACGATATGAGTCACACGCTGATTCTCGAGCATGCACCCATCTCTCATTGGTCAATTAAATAGCAACGTCCCGGGATGTATCACCGACCCCTTCATTTTAATGCACATGCGGAAGCAAATAATAATCCCCAAACAATTGCTAAGATGTCGTCTCGAGTCAGAGGACTTACCTTAGCCTCGACTTCCTTCTTGCAAGTCAATACAATTCACAATTTCATCGAATCATAACATCCAATCAGATCAAATCATTGATCAATCAACTCAGTCGATTCCATGTCAATGAGATCCTTTCTCGGTCATCTCATCCAATACTATCCATAAAGTCTGACCCTATCCAGGATTGCTCACTCTAAGTTGATATATAGATAGTATAGCTCACTAGAAGTTGCCACACCTACTGATTTGATATATTAAATATACTCATCAGAAGCTGCCAGATCCATTGATCTGCTATACTAATTGTGCTCACCAGAAGCTGCCAGATCCATTGATCCGCTATACTAATTATGCTCACCAGAAGCTGCCAGATCTACTAATCCGCTATACTAACTATGCTCCCCAAAAGCTGCTAGACCCACTAATTTGATTATCTGACCATTTCTCTATTTTTATCATACCTAATAAAAATAAAAGTGTGTAGGTACACGGTCGGCCTTAGCTAAAACATAATATTTTCCTCTTTATAAATCCAACCATTTTTTATGGTCCACCAAAATATTTTTAGCGTTATAAATCGATGCTCGGTTATTTTCTGATTAATTACTGAAATTAATTAATTTTGGGATAAATACCCCCAATCACCAATCACACTTAATTTACACCAAATAATAGTCAATTAGATAAACAAATCACACCACTAAAATCAGCATGAAATTCCAATAATCGGCTATCCCGATCTAATTTCTAAAAATTAATTAATTAATTAATTACAGAAAATAATTATTAAATGCAAATAAATAGAACTTAAGCCCGAAAGCCTAATCAAAAGCCGAGACGAGCTCGTAAAATTTCTGAACTACTCTAGATAAATATTATAGCTTGTCTAGGTCCTAATTGCATTAAACTATCCACCTAACATGTATCGATAATTAATCAATTCACTAATCCAATCTAACTATCCACCTAATCCAAGCTTAGCCTAAACTAATCAATCATTAAACGTCATTAACTTACTAAGCGAGGATTAGTGAGTTAAACTCACTTGTTAAATGATCCGCTTGTGTCAAATCGACGGGGATGAGGCGATGAGCAAGAAACTCCAAAGCGGGCTTGCCAACCGGGGTTGAGAGTGGCCTAAAAATGGGCCAAACAGTGCTGGAAAACCCTATGCTATTTGGACTCTGCTCGATATCGAAAGAAGTTAGATTGAAGGCTGGTTGAGGCGGACATGAGCCCAGATGGGTGGCTGAGGCAAGCGTGGGTCTAGGCGGAGCTTGGCGAAGCTTGGACGGCGGCAGGCGGTGGCTCACAGTAGCTCAAGCGACTTCGGCAGCTTGCTGGGCATGAACAGAAGGCGGAGCTGGCGTGTGGTGTAGGCAGATGGCGTGAGGACATGCGTGGGGCTAAGCAATGCGAGCAGCAGCATTCCGTGGCTCCGGCGGGTGGCGTGTGGCGTTAACGGGGAAAGGGGCTAGCTCGTTGGGTTTTTGGGTTTGCTTTGGGGGTCTTCACATGATCGGAAGGAGGGAGAGGGAGGTTGTTCGATCAGTGAAATGGGAGGGAGAAGGAAGGAGACAAGTTGCTTTAGGGAGACCCCTTGATCGGCCCCTCCATCGCAGCTGGTATCCACATCAATTTTTTTCAAGCCAAAATGCCCCTTCTAGAAGGCTTAAGGTGGTCCACAAGTTAGGTCCAATGGGGCATACGAATTTCACACATTTTCCTCCCAATTGGACTTCAAATGCTTCTTGAACCAATATCAATCTGCCTCTATAAATTCAACCAACACCTCATCGATCCAATTAGCGTTTTCATTACCAATAGAACCCACTTGCATCCCAATTTCGTGATAAAAAACGGTCATTTGAATTTTTTAGACAAAAACAACCCTACCTCGACTTTTTCCCAAAAAGTCTCGGTTTGTAGAAAAATCTTCAGAGGCTGAGTCGACGCTCCTAAAATGACTCTTGACATGACAAAACTTTCAATTTTTGAAATCGGATTCAAATTCGCGGTTAATCTTAATTCGGTGCCATCTTAGTGTGACCTAGGCTACCACGTAACTTTCATAAATTTTTAGTACAAATGACCCGTGGTTGATTTTCTTTGAGCCATAATGAACCCATTTGACACATTGGCAACTCTCGATGGTCGTGAAAATATTGAGGTTTCGATTATGGACACAGGGTACCAAAACGACAAAAAAATCAGTTTAGTGCTGGTCGACGAGAATTTTACAATTTAGTGGAATCACCCATGTTTAGCCACACATCTCAGTTGAACCGACCTATCTCTGATCTCTAATCGATTTTTAACTATGCCATAATGTCCTCTACAGATGAGCACAATCGAGTAGTCGAGCCCTGGTCGAATTCTCAAGTCTATTGCATTAAAATTCCATAATGATTTCCGCAGATAGTTTAGTTATCTCGAAAGTGATTAGCTCTGAGAATAGCACTATAGGCGTGTCGATGAAGGCCTGATTAATTTAATTAAAAGCAAAATTGAAAAATTCAGGATGTCACAACTCTTTCCCTCATATAAAAATTTCGTCCTTGAAATTTAAACCATTATAATACTTAAGCAAAAAGGTGGGGGTACAAACGTCTCATCGACTCTTTAGTCTCCCAGGTTGCTCCTTTAGTGCCGTGGTGTTACTAGACCACTTTGACCAATGGGATTGTATGTAGAACTTACTCTTTTTAATCCACAACCTGAACCGGGCTTTCAATGTATGACACTCTGTCATCCATGTCAAATGCTTCAAAATTAAGCACGTGGGTCAAGTCAAGCTCGTACTTCCTCAACATTGATACGTGAAAGACGTCGTGCACTTGCGCCAGTCTTGGCGGCAACGTAAGACGATACGCTAGGGTCCTAATTCTCTCTAGAATTTCAAATGGACCTACGTACCTTGGACCCAATTTTCCTTTCATACCAAAGCGCAAAATTCCCCTCATTGGTGACACATTCAAAAAAGCGTGATCACCAACTTGGAATTCCAATGGCCTCTGACGCTTATCTACGTAACTTTTCTGTCTGCTTTGGGCGGTCTTTGATCTGCCTCTGATCACTGCAACTGCATTCACTGACTATTGAACCAACTCTGGGCCTATAATCTTTCTCTCCCCAACTTCATCCCAACACACGGATGTCCTACACACTCTACCATACAATGCTTCAAAAGGAGCCATATGGATGCTCTACTGATAACTGTTGTTGTAGGAAAATTCCACCAGATGAAGCTGGTCTTCCCAACTTCCCTTGAAATCTAGCACACAAGCTTGCAGCATGTCCTCAAGGGTTTGAATTGTCCTCTCAGACTAACCATTCGTCTGAGGATGATATGTCGTACCGTACTGTAGCTTGGTTCATAAGGCAGCTTGCAAACTTTTCCAAAATGCAGTTGTAAACCTCAGGTCTTGATCTAAAGTTATCGTCACCGGTGCTCTATGTAGACGAATACCTGACGCATGTATAGCTCTGCGTGTCTATCCAAACTGAAGTCTTTTCGTACTGCGATGAAGTGAGCCGACTTTGTCAGTTTGTCAACCACTACCTAAATGGAATCATTACCTCTTTGACTCCTTGATAGGCCGATCACGAAATCCATTGTAATGTGTTCCCATTTTCACTTTGGGATCTTGAGAGGTTGCAGAAGTCCTCCTGACTTGCAATGTTGAGCTTTGACTTGTTGACACGTCAAACACTTGGTGACATGCTTGGTGATGTCTGCCGTCATACCTGACCACCAATAGTGTTGACGCAAATTATGATACATCTTGGTGTTACCAGGATGAATGCTGTAATTGCCACAATGTGCTTCGGATAAAATATACTCTCTAAGCTCTACATTGTCAGGTAAAACAAATTGTCCTCAGAACCTCAGTGTTCCATCATCAGAAATATGGAAATAAGCTTTTCTCTTATCTGTGTCCTCTTGTAAAATCTTCTGAACATCTGGGTCTGTCGGCTTAAGTAACTTGATTCTGATCTGGACATCCGACTCAATTTTAAGCATGGCCATAAGATTCGAAAGGTGGCCCACCTCAAATTTGAATACCGAATCTTGAGCCCTCTTGATTAGGTTTCACTCCTTAACTAGCATATGAGCAACTGAAGACTTCTGACTCAAAGCATTAGCGACCTTATTCGCCTTCCTTGGGTGATATAGGATATCATAGTCATAGTCCTTCAGCAATTCCACTCAAAGGTGCTGTCTCATATTCAACTCATTCTGAGAGAATAAGTACTTGAGATTTTGATGGTCCATGAAGATTTGGAACCTTTCTCTGCACAAATAGTGTCTCATATTCAACTCATTCAGGGCGAAAATAATTGCCACGAGTTCTAAGTCATGCATCAAGTAATTCTGTTCATGAGGTCTAAACTGACGGGAGGCGTATGCAACAACTCGGCCATGTTGCATCAGCACGCAACCCAATCCTTTGAACGATGCATCACTATAGATCTTGTATCCTCTAGGACCAGATGGAATGGTTAGCACAGGTGCGGTAGTCAGCTTTTACTTCAGCTCTTGGAAACTATGCTCGTACTTGTCTATATACACAAAATTGTCTTCTTTCTTCAGGAGTCTTATCAATGGCGACGCTAAAGCTAAAAACCTTCCATGAATCATCTGTAATAACCTGCCAAACTCAGAAAACTTCTAATCTCAATCATTATAGTCAGTCTTGGCCAATTGATCACTGCTTCAATCTTGCTCAGGTCCATGGAGATTCCTTCGCCTGAAATCACGTGACCTAGGAAAGCAACACGAGTCAACCAAAACTCGTACTTGTTAAACTTGGCGTACAACTGATGGACTCTCAGATTTTGCAGTACTAATCTTAGATGACTCTCACGCTCTTCATCACTTCTTGAATACACCAGAATATCATTGATGAACACGATCATAAACTGATCTAGATATTCCTTGAACACTCGGTTCATCAGATCCATGAAGGTAACTGGAGCATTCATCAACCTGAACGGCATTACAGTAAGCTCATAATGGCGATATTGAGTACGAAATGCTGACTTTGGAATGTTCTCCTTCCTGATTCTCAACTGATGATATCTTGTCCTCAAGTCGATATTTGAAAATATCGACGCTCCTTTTAACTGATTGAACAAGTCTTCGATCCTCGGGAGTGGATACTTGTTCTTGATCGTCACCTGATTGAGTTGTCGATAGTTCATACACAGGCGCAACAAACCATCTTTCTTCTTTACGAACAAAACCGGTGCTCCCCAAGGTGATGCACCGAGACGAATGAATCCTTTATCCAATAACTCCTGCATCTGCACCTTCGATTCCTTCAACTCTGACAGTGCCATCCGATAAGGAGCCTTAGAGATTGGCTTTGTTTTGGGTACTAGTTCAATCACAAAATTGATCTCTCTCTCTCTCTCTAGCGGTAACCCTAGCAATTCCTTCGGAAAAACATTTGGAAATTCTTGTACCACGACAATGTCTTCCATCCTTAGCTCTTCAACTGTCGTGTCCACGACAGTTGCCAGATAACCTTGACAACCCTCGTCTAACAAACGAGTTATCTCTGGCGACAAGATCAAAGTAATTGAGGGTCCTCCTCGATTCCCGACAAACTTGAAGCTCTCACCCTCTAGTGGGTCAATTTGGATCGCTTTGCGATAGTAGTCCATCTTAGCTCGTTGCTTAGTGAGCCAATCCATGCCAATTGTCAAATCAAAGTGATACATGACTAGGACTAACAAGTCTATTTTCCCTTCTCGCTCACCAATTGCTAACTTGCAATCAGAACAACCAAAAGCAGCTAACACCTTATCCTTCAACGGTGTAGATATCCTAACCACTGACTCCAATAATACCAGACTTAATCCTATCAGCTTAACATACTGCTCGCAATAAAGGAATGAGTTGCTCCTAGCTCGAATAAAGTGTAAGCAAGATGATCGTTCAACGGAACCATACTTATGATCACGTTAGGTGCAGCCTCTGCCTAACCTTGAGTGATGGCATACACCGTTCCTTGAACTGGGGGTTTGAGCTGTCCTCCTTACGATGCATTCTGAGGTACATACCCTTTGATTTGTCCCCTTTGTGGCAACGGTGGCAAATGCGGTTGTCCTTTTGGTTGTCTAGGACAATCTCTGGCTAAGTGACCCTATTGGCCACACTCAAAACAAGCGCCCGTCCTTCGAGGGCACGGGGCTGTACTGTGTCGCCTTCCGTAGAAGCGATATTGGCCACTCTAACCAGGCCCCGTCTTCCTAATTCCACCCTTCCTATTAGGCGAAATGTGAAACCTTCCTCCAGTTATGGGCCTCTTCCCATGTCTGATCCCTTCCCTAATCGATCCAAATCATGATCCAGATGCGGCGACTCTCTCATTTTGATATCTCTTGATCATCTCGACCCTCTCGTACTAGTCATTGTAATTTCTTAGATTGAGCAGACTCCTCAACTCCAGTCTGAGTCCATCTCTGAATTTTCTCACTCGGTTTGTTGGATTCTCAAATAGTTTAGGAGTGTATTGCGATAGTTCAGCAAACTTTGTCTCATATTGATCTACAGTCATAGAGCCTTGGCGAAGGTGCTGGAACTCTGCCATCTTCATCTCTCTAGCAGTCTCTGAAAAGTATTTACCGTTGAAGACCTCAACAAAGGTGTTCCACTCCAGGGCTACACCTTAAGGAAATATCGCTCCTTGGGTTGTTCTCCACAAAGTATTTGTAACTCCCTCAAGTTGGTAGGTTGCAAGGACTACTTTCTCGGTCTCATTACACATCAATAGTGCAAAAGTCTTCTCCAGTCCTTGGATCCACAGAGTAGCAGCTTTGGGGTCTCTTACCCTAGTAAACTTTAGTGGATTTAAATTCAAAAACTATTCCACTAGTTTATGAATCAGTCTTCCAGTGACCACAATCCTCGGCGGAACCTTAGCGGGTGCGGCGGCGGTGTGGCGGTAGCAATAGCATTGGCAACGGCAGTAACGGTGGCTGTAACGGCAGCAGTAAAGGTGGCTGCTTGGTTTTGCGCCTGCTGCCCCATCATTTCTCTCATCGCATCCAACGCTTGCGTAATCTCGATTGATCCCTGATCATGTAGGGCTGCGACTCCAGCACCAACGGGAGGTGGTGCTACTCCACTAGCACAAGCTTGTGCTAGCGCCTTACCTCTGCCTCCTCAGGTACCGACTCTAGTTGGCGTCCTACCCCGAGTCGCAAGTCTAATAGTTCTCTTTCTATGAATCCTCTTCTCCTGATCACTCATATTGTAGTCTACCTAAAAAACATGTTCCCAATTCTAAACAGAATTAAAAACTAAGTGATCCACACAATAAACAATTCTACAAATAAGCTATCAAAGACATGCACTAGCATGAATTAAAGGTCATTCCTACTACTATCCCATAAACCATTGCACCTTATCACTACAATCCTTAACCATGCTCTGATACCACTAAATGGGGATGTTACACCCATCGCTCACTGGACGATTAAATTGTAACGTCCTAGGACGCATCGCCGACCCATTCATTTTAATGCACACGCGGAAGCAAATAATAATCCCAGACAATAACACAATTGGATAGGAAAGTAGGGCCATAATTTTCGCCCTAAAATCCAACCACACTCTTATATATACATAGCAACCATATTGTATATATTACAACTTGAAATATAAAAGCCAAGTTCTACACAAAACTAGTTCATAAAATAGGGTCTACAAATGAGGGTGGGGTTTCCAATCAACTATGGGTTCTTGTCCTCCTCGTCATCTCCTTCCACACTCCAGCTAGAGCCTATAGCAGAATACATAGGAGAATTTGGATCTTTAAGCTTAGGGTCCATCGGATTTACCACCGAACCTCCTTTAGGATTTGCCGTACATTTCCCAAACGCAACCTCCAACACACGCAGAGATATCTCCGATTCCGGTATGGGGCCCTCTCTCAGTCCGTTACGATCCTGGCAGTACCACGATCCGTACTAATGGAACACCTTCTTAGGAAGTGCCGAATCAACCCAGAGTATGGATTGCACCAGTTCGTACTCTAACCCATTAGAGTGCCCATGAATCGGAATGTAGTGCCTCTGTTCGGTCATCTTCTCGGGTTGCCCAAAATGCTCGGGAGGAGCTGCCATCTATAGAATTGAAATTTTATTCTACAATGGGGTGAGACGATATCTCAGCAAGTTCAACCCCCTAAGACCCGATTAGGAAGAAAATACGCCGTGAGGGCTGTCTAGGCACAATCACGAGTTAGAGGACTTACCTTAGCCTCGACTTCCTTCCAACAAGTCAATACAATTCACAATTTCATCGAATCATAACATCCAATCAGATCGAATCATCGATCAATTGATTCATTCGATTCCATGTTAACGAGACCCTTTCCCTATCACTCCTCCGATACTATCCATAAAGTCCGACCCTGTCCAGGATTGCTCGCTCTAAACTGATATATATAGTATAGCTCACCATAAGCTATCGGATCCACTGATTTGATATATTAAATATGCTCACCAGAAGTTGCCAGATCCACTGATCTGTTATACTAATTATGCTCACCAAAAGCTGCCAGATCGACTGATTTGCTATACTAATTATGCTCCTCAAAAGCTGCCAGATCCACTAATCTGATTATCTAACCATTTCTCCATTTTTATCATACCCGATAAAAATAATCGTGTGTGGGTACACGATTAGCCTTAGCCAAAATTGAAAATATTTTCCTTTTACAAATCCCACCATTTTATATGGTCCACAAAAATATTTTTGGCGTTGTAAATCGACGCTCGGTTATTTTCTAATTGATTACTGAAATTAATTAATTTTGGGATAAATACCCCCAATCACCAATCACACTCAATTTGTACCAAATAATAGTTAATTAGATAAACAGATCACACCACTAAAATCAACATGAAATTCCGGTCATCGACTATCCCGGTCTAATTTATGGAAAATAAATAAATAATTAAATAATTACAGAAAATAATTATTATATGCTAATAAATAGAACTTAGGCCCGTAAAGCCTGATTAAAAGCTGAGATGAGCTCGGAAAGTTTCTGAACTACTCTAGATAAATATTAGAGCTTGTCTAGGCTCTAATTGCACTAAACTATCCACCTAACATGCATATATAATTAATTAATTCACTAATTCAATCTAACTATCCATCTAATATAAGCTTAACTTAAACTAATCAACCCTTAAACATCATTAACTTACTAAGCTAGGATTAGTGAGTTAAACTCACTTGTTAAATGATCCGCGCGGATCAAATTGACGAGGACAAGGCAAGGAGCAAGGAACTCCAAAGCGGGCTTGCCAACCGGGGTCGAGAGCGGCCTGAAAACGGGCCAAACAGTGCTAGAAAACCCACTGCTGTTTGAACTCTGCTCGATGCTGAAAGAAGTTAGGTTGAAGGCTGGTTGAGGTGGAGACGAGCCCAAACGGGTGGCTAAGGCAGGTGCGGGTCTAGGCGGAGCTCGGCGGAGCTTGGAGGAAGGCAGGCGGGCTCACGGCAACTTAGGCGACTTCGGCAGCTTGTTGGGCACAAACAGAAGGTGGAGCTAACGTGTGGTGTAGGCGGACGGCGTGAGGACGTGCGTGGGGGCGAGCGGTAGCGTTTGATGGCTCCGGTGGGTGTCGTGCGGCGTCAACCAGGGAAATGGGCTAGCTCGGTGGGTTTATGGGTTTGCTGGGGGTCTTCACACGATCGAAAGGAGGGAGAGGGAGGTTGTTCAACTGGTGAAAGGGAGGGAGAAGGAAGGAGACAAGTTGCTTTAGGGGGGGGCACTTGGTCTTCTCTTACCCCATTTGGTCCCCTTGACCAGCCCCTCCATCACAGCTGGTATCCATAGTAATTTTTCAGGCCAAAATGCCCCTTCTAGAAGGCTTGAGGTGGTCCACAAGTTGGGTCCAAAGGGGCATACGAATTTCACACATTTTCCTCCTAATTGGACTTCAAATGCTTCTTGAACCAACATCAATCTGCCTCTATAAATTCAACCAACACCTTATCAATCCAATTAGCATTTTTTCTCACTAATAGGTCCCACTTGCATCTCAATTTTGGGATAAAAAATGGTCCTTTGAATTTTCTGGACAAAAACGACCCTACCTTGACTTTTTCCCAAAAAGTCTCGATTTGTAGAAAAATCTTTGGAGGCTGAGTCGACATTCCTAAAATGACTCATGACGTGACATAACTTTTAATTTCTGAAATCAGATTCAAATTTGCGGTTAATTTCAATTCGGCGCAATTTTCTTCAAGCCACAAAGAACCCATTCAACACATTGGCGACTCTCGATGGTCGTGAAAATGTCAAGGTTTCGATTACGGACACATGGTACCAAAATGATAGAAAAATTAGTCTAGTGTCGGTCGACGAGAATTTTCCAATTTAGTGGAAGCACCCACGTTTAGCCACACATCTCAGTCGAATCGACCTATCTCTGATCTCCAATCGATTTTTATTTGTGTCGTAATGACCTCTGCAGATGAGCACGGTCAAGTAGTCGAGTCCTGGTCGAATTCTCAAGTCTATTGCATTAAAGTTCATTAATGACTTCCCTAGATAGTCTAGTTATCTCGAGAGTGATTAGCTCTGAGAATAGCATTATAGGCACGCAATGAAAGGCCCGATTAATTTAATTGAAAGCAAAACTGAAAAATTTAGGATGTCACAATATGCCTCAATATCACCAAACCAAGAGAGTGACTCGGCTCAATGCACTTCCATGCACATCCAAGAACCAACACCTTTCTAGATTCAACGGCTCGATGTGAACTCAAGCTTCGACCATGTCCTACGGACATCTAAATGCAAAGATTGTTGAAAATACTCCTACTAGGTTTCGAATATGACAAAACTTTCTGATTCTAATGCCTATCTCACTAGATTATTAAGACCATATTGATTATACGCTATTTGTGGTGAACTAATGAAGACTTCTGTTAAAGTTTATTATATCCCAATAGCATATCCCACTTTGACTAGTCCAGAATGAGATAGTGTTCAGAATGAGGAAGAGTCCAGAGCTAGACTTATCAATTATGCAACAACTAGTTTTGCTAGCAAATGATTTTACTTTCTATCTATAAAAATATTGATTAAATTAATAAAAAATTGATGAAATCAATCTTGAAGATAAGTTCTATTTTGGGAAGCTTCACTTATGAAAACCAAGATTATGATTGTATGGGTGACTAGAATCAAATGAAAATTACATTCCTGTCTTCAATGACCAAAAGATCCCCTTGAAAGATTCTATCTAATTGTTTGATTGGAAAAAAATCCTCCGGAGAATGTCAATGGCTAGTGTGGCATGGAGGAGTATTTAAAGGAGGTCATTTGGTCAAGAAGAAGTGGGAATGTCAATATGAAATTTCAAAGTCTAAAGCTATTCTCAATTACTTATCTTCGTTTGTTAGCGTTACAAATTATGACCAAGAGAGAAAACACAAAAAGAGTGTCTTAGTGAGTTAGAGAGATCTATCATTAAGTCTTTACACTCATAAATTATAATATTCTGTTGATCCCATAGTGAAATCCAGCCAATAAGCTATCAACATGGGAGAGTGGACATAAACTTAATCTAAGTCAAACCACTATAAAACTTGTATGCAATTTTCTCTTCCTTTAACTCTATTTATTTTTTGACCAAAAAAAAAACAACTCTATTTATTTCAAGTCTGTTGCATGCTTACTATTTTAGAAGTTTGGTGATTCACAAAATTGTTTTTGTTCTTCATTCAGACTTTGTTGCCAATTTAATTATATTATGTAATTGTTTGGTAAAATTTCTTCAAACATCTATTCACCCCTCTCTAGGTATTAGTACTAGCTATATCAAACGTCACTTCATATAACACTCATATGACCATCCATGGCATTCAAATTAGAAGATCAAGCATAAGTAGTCATAACAAACAATCCACAACAACAATCACGACAAGTCTAGCCTAAGTAAATCATTTTCATATCCTACACCAAACCTAAGCAACCTCAACTTTCACATACTTGCTCCTCGATCAATCCTGATCCATATAACTCAAGCATATCATGAGCAAACCATACAATATTAAGCACATGATGTTCCTCAACCTAGGATAGTTCTATGGCACTAAAGGCGGTCATAAGTCCAACTCGTGTAATGCAACGGCCTAGTCGATATTTAGGAAATCTACTTACAAACAATCAGAATGTGACAAGGGGTGTTGGGCAAGGCGGCAAAGCGAGCAACAACTCGCAGTGACAACAACCAACAACAATAGGGATGGCGGATGGTGTGTCACGGGTGGTGAGCAGCGACTGCAACACTTAGGTAAGTGATGACTAGGGTGGAAGGTGGTGAGGCACAAGCGTGAGGGAAAAGAAAGAAAACAAGAGGGAGAGTGAGAGATGGAGAGGTCGACCAAGAATGAGAGGGAAAAGGGTGGGAGAGAGAGAGATGAGAAGAAGAAGAAGAAGAAGCAACTTAGAGAGGAAGTTGTCCTTCAACATTAAATGCCTAATGCATTATTGTCCTTCATCCATCGTTGCACCAAACTCGTGGTTCAAGAACAAATCTTGGCCCTCCATTAGGCCATGTGCCTTATCCACGATTAAGGGCTTGGATTGCTTCTTGTGATCTAAATCATTGGCTAGACTCAAGGGCAATTTGGTCCATTCCTCTCATCATGCCAAAAGTGGCACCCAACCTAGTGTCCATGGCCTAACAAATTTTTTCTTACCTCAATTTAAATCTTAATAGGCTAAATTAGTCTCATATCTAAGTCCGTTAAAGTCAATATCCTCAAGTTAGCACATCTCCTTAATTAATGCACTAATTGGCTCACTAAAAATATTTCAATTGGAAAGGAATGCTTTCATAACATCTACCATTGATACTTGTAATTGGACTGGGGCTTGAGGCTAAGTTTCGATCGGAAATGGCCTTAATGCTTCCTCCCTGAATTCGTGTGGCATTAGCAAAACTCACGCAACTAGACTCGAACTAAGTTCAATGCTTGTCCAGGGTTTTTACGTGCGACTTTCAATTAAGCTTGGTCGTTCCATGAAGGACCCTCGGTTGTCATGTAATCGAGTAGGACCAATTAGCATGTCTTGACTCACGGTTGTTTGGGATTAGATTAGGGTCATTCACGAACAATATATTGACCGTGGGGCGTCATACGCAATTAGTATGTACTTGAGTTGAATCAATCTATACTCGTCCACGAACAATATATTGATCGTGGGGCGTCACCCGCAACTGGTATGTACTTAAGTTGAATCAATTTATACTCATCCATTGATCAACTTGTGATGGCACATAATCAACCACAATGATCCTTATAATCGAATGGTCCTAAATTGCCCAACCATTAATCAACTAGTTAGCTCGTGAAAAATCCTTAGGATTGAATCACAACCTGTTTTCATTACTAACATACCAATCCTTAGTCCATCCCTTGCGGTCTAAATAGGGGTTTGAATCGAAAATGACACACAAGTTATCTATCATGGAAATTATTTTAATATAGGAGTAGTCACTAATCAGTTTATAATAAGTCGATTAGACACCCAAGTAAAATAATGGTATAATTATTTTACTCCTATGAACCAAAGATTTTGGGTATGAGGATTTGATTATGTTAGATTACTCTAATGCTCTTTAGGCACCATTTCTATTTTATTTTCAAAAAAAGTTTAGCAAGCAGCTTGGATCAATTTTATTACCTCCTAACATGTGAGGCAATCATGTGAGTATACAAATCACCAATTTAACAACCAATAAAGCAGTAAATAGATTGCAAAACTTACCTTATAGTAACGAAAATATATTCAATATTAGCTCAAAATTCACATCAACAATCCTAAATATGATTTCTCATTAACGCATAATCGCTCAATTTTTTTTTTTTGGGATTTTTACTTATTTTAATGAGATATAGAAAATATGTCACCTACAAAAATATTTAACTAAAATGACGTGCAATATGCAACCTACCATGTGAACATTAATTACATGACTTAATATAATGATGAGGAAAAATCAATGCAAATATTCTATCCATCACACACTTTGATTTGAACAATTTCTAAACAATAAGTGAATTAATTCTACATGACACGCAATTTCATGAACCTAAGATATATGTATTAGATGACATGAGGGTGATGACATGGTAGTGATGATGCCAGCTTGACATGCACATGATTTTTATTTTTTTTTGTATTTTTCATTAATAAATTCGAAATTAATTGAATACTCTAATTTAAACACACAAATTATTCTCTAAAAGAAAATTCAATTTATTTTAAAAAGATATTTTGGTATTTTGTTAAATTTGGAATTATAAAATAACCAAAATAAGCATGCAATCTATCCTAAAAAACTACTATCTAATCTTTTTGGATTTAAAAAAAAAAAACCAATTAAAATTAAAGTTAAAAAAAAAAAAAATAGAAATAAGTCAAATCCACAACAAACATGCCATTAAATCACCTGAGATATTATCAATATCAATCTAATTTCGGAAAAAAATATTGATGATTTGTATCTCACACATGAGATCAGATTAGCCAATTTTTATGACATCGCGAATCATATCTCAGGGATGAGATCGGATTGATGATATTCCCTGCAATCGCGAGTCATAATTCGGATATGAAATTAGACTGTCGACCATTGCACATTATGGAGTTAGAAAAATTTCCTAATTCATGGGGATTCAAAAGATTTCTTTTTGGATATGGCAATATCGACCAAACATGCAAACAAGATCACAATTTTATGTATTAGTTAACAAGATATATTAAAATTGAATTATCAAGATTTTTAGCTAATTCACGATGTTGCGCGGATGCCATTTCTGAATTTGGACAGTCATGTTCCTACTGAACCCGGTGGAAAGATGATGTCTTGAGATGCTCTCCACCAATACTTCGCAGTTCCCTCCAATTGATACTCTACCAAGACCAATTTACCTACATTATTAGTTTGTAGATTTGTTCCATACCGTTAATCCATCCCTCTGCCTCTTCAAGGTGTCCTATTCTAGAGAAAGTTGGAGGTTTCAATTTCAAAAACTATTCCACTAGTCCTTAGGTACATCTTTATCCCCCAAATTGCGATTAGGGTTGGACCTGAAGCGAAGGTTGGGGTTGTTGTGTTGTCTGCCTTTCCATTATCGTTGTTAGCATCCTATAGATGTCTTCCATTCATGGTTTAGCCCTTAAAGTAGAAGCATCAGCTCTTGATCTATTGGTACGGGCCATCTTCCTTTTTTGGCCCCATCTTATAGAACTCTTTCTCAAGCTATTTGCCTGTCATGCCGTCCAACAACCTCCATCCCAGCTTCTAGCCGCCCCCCTTGACTCGCTTATCATGCAGAACTACCTCCACCGTGGCCACCACTATGCAGTGAGAGAGGCCCCACTAAGTGTGGCACCCCCGATTCACTTCCTCTTGGGGTCGCCACGGTACTTATCACTTATCCAACTACATACAAGTCCTTGAAACTTTTTAATTAAAATGGAATCGTAGTTCATAGGGGTTTATCAATAAAATTCTTGTCCCCCTCTTTCCTATTATTATTATTTTTTCTTTTCCTTTAAAGGTCCTAGTGTAGCTCATCAGCGGAAGCATAAACGAGTATCACCATTCCTTACTCCAATAACCATAATGCAATGCACACCACCTACGCTTCAAATGAAAAGACAAAGCCGAGTCACTTTTATTTATATTTTCATGATGGATATTTCGGGTCAGTACAACAAAAAGGCCAAGATTTTTAACTATACTTGGCTATAACTCAAAAGATAACTCGACCCTATATCGAACATGTACACCCGTCCATCAACAAGCGTCGGCTATCCCCAAAAAGTGTCAGCTCCCACCAGCTATACGTGCCATCACACCCAACTTGGTGCATCGGGCGATGGCGGCGACAGCATCCCTAGCATCACTCCACCACGCCGGACATGAACAGACAAAAACTCCTAGATAACTGGGCCATCAACAAGACCCACATCGTACATCACCAAGACACGGACTCGAACATACACCAGACTAGGTACACTAACACAGGAATGCTCATGCATTCCACCTCGACATCAGATGACAATCCATAATAAGTACTGCGTGCAACTGGTAGCAAAGGCATCTTTCTAATCTAAAATGTTAATCCCCAAAAAGGGTGAGTACAACCACTCAGCAGTAAAGATCCAGCAAACTACATAATGCATCAAACAGAACAATCAAGGTATCAAGAATAAAATACATATCATTCATGCATTCAAGCATACCTCACCTTACAGCCATGCATATATCACCATACGACATGCATAATTCACCATGCACTTGTTCTTATATCATCAAGCAGCCATGCATATATCATTATGCAATGTGCTTATCCCACCATGCATTCATCATGTATCATTAAGTAGCCATGCATATATCATTATGCAATGTGCATATACCACCATGCACTCCATGCTTGCATTCCCATGAGGTTCATCTCATGCCATATGAACACATCCATGCGCATGATTCAATTCTCGATCTTTATCTTTCAATTAGATCACATCTTTTTTCTTCCTAGGGACCAATGTTTGCATCCTAGAATTTATCACTCACATCTAACCTGACATCGCGAGGAGCCTTCGGCATACACCTCCAGGCATCCGGCACACACACTTCGGGCATCTCGGACCCCAACTGTCATCACGAGGAATCCCCCCGACACACACCTCCAGGGCTTCTGGCACACACCTCCGGGCATCCTGACACTCCTGGGGCATCCGGGTCACACACTCTGGGCATCTAGTACCCACACTCTGGGCAACCCAACACTCCTGGGGCATCGTCGGCTCACACCTCCGACGGTCTCGTTATTATCTCAATTTATATTCACACATGTATCTCAATTTCAACATGGCATTTGATGCATCAATATCAAGAGTCTTAACTAGCTTTTGATGTCATATAACATGCCATATGTCGCCACATATACAGCATAATCAACCACTCAAGACATTATATCACATGGAGCAATTTCATTTATTTTTGAGAATATCACAAAATTTCAGATAAAAACAGATTGCACTCCTTTAGTTAAAACTCTAGAAAAATTAGTAAATGGTATTAATAAATTCTGAAAACTTGACACGTTATAGATGAGATCTAAAGGCAGATTTATTATGAAAAACACCATACCAAAAGAATCTCACACAAAACAATACGGTCCATGCATCATAGTTTTCAAAATTTCAACATTTCAGCTTGCACAGTTTCGGAAGTATTTAAATTAAACACACAAATGAACTTCAAAAATTCTGAAATTTTGATATATAATAGACAATTCTTGAGGGTAAATATCTCGTGAAGAAAGAAAAACCCAACTCGTTCTAGATTTATAGATATAGACGATTAATTCCTCCTGTTCTCAGTGTCGTTTTTCCAGATTATTTTCTTTCAAAGGAAACTAGTTTCACCAACCTACATATGTCCGTTTCTTCTAAATTTTCAGTATGTTTTTCTTTAGAATATTACCTACAACTTTCATTAAGGACGCACAATCAAATTTTAACCGGATGCTTTTATAAAAAATCACAGAATCATCGTAGGTCGAAGTAGCATTTTCCCAGATTCAATTTCTTCAAAGGACAACGATTTCACCGGCCTATTTTTGTTCATTTCCTTTAAATTTTTTATATGTTTTATCTCAAGAAGTTATCTACATCTTTTTTCGAAATCAAAGTGAGATTTTCACAAGAAAGCTACTTTACAGTCCACGAAATCACTAAAGGTCAGCACAACAAATTCCAGATCTAATTTCTCCAAAGGAAAATCGTTTCACCAAGAAATATTTGTCTGTTTTATCTCAAATTTTAGTATGTTATTTCTAAAGATGTTCTCTACATATTTCATTAAGAGATCGAAGTGAGATTCCAACTAAAAAGTCACATGCAGCTAACAAACTCATGAAGGGTCGAACTGATTTTTTTTTTTTTTTTCAGAAAACAGCTTGCTAGGCCAACAAGCTTCGAAATTTCATCACTTCCACCACAACCAAAGTTTATCATCCCTTACAACAAATATCACAGCAAGCAAAGGGTAGGTTTTAGAACTCTACTTGCCTCAAATCCGAGCAGAAACACAGCGACAAAAGGGCAGGCAAGGCGGTGAACGAACGCCTCCTTCTTCCTCTTCTTCTCTCGCACGCTCGCTCTCCCTCTCTCGGACCCACTCTCTCTCTCTCTCTCTCTCTCTCGGCACCTAGCTTCGACCACCCCCTTCCCCTTTTCCTTTTGGTTGAATAAAATCCTTGGATGCTTCCATTTTTGCATGGAGGGACACTTGTCTCCAAGAAGGAGACAAGTGTCTTCCTTGTTGAAGACACATGGAGGAGGCCATCTGGTTCCTCCCCCGCCCCCCCTCCATGCGGTCGACAGCCTAATGGACTTCATGGGCCGGCCTTTTGGCCCACTTTAGGCTCAATACTCTTGGGCCTAAAGTCCAAACTTAAATGGCCCAAAAATTTTCTTAAATAAGTCCATGTTTATTTTTAATAGTTTACCTTAAATCCTCTTATAAAAATATGAAATTACAATTTCATATGGCCATAAAACTTGTAACATTAAACCATAAGAATCAAATCTATGAGGTGCATAGTCAAAAACAAAATTTTCCTTATCAAATTATCCTATAGTACCAACGTTAATAACCCATGTATACAAAATACATTTCCATTAAAGTACTCGGTCTTAGTCTATTACAATTCTTTGGTCTAATGGTCACAACATAAATGAATGACACTTCCATCACATTTCCATAGGTCGTAATGCTTCAAGAAATTGCCATGAAATTTTGGGATGCCACAATTCTCCCATCCTTAGAGATTTTCATCCTCAAAATTAAACATCACTTATGTCTCTTGAAACAAGTAGGGTTACTTTTCCTCCATCGATTCCTCATTGTCCCATGTGGCTTCCTCCACATCATGATGTTGCCATAATATCTTTACCAACGGGATTTTCTTGGTCCTAAGAATTTGCTCAGTTCGATCTAGCACTTGCACAAGCTCTTCAATGTACCTCACTTTCTCATCCACTTTGATGGCTTCATGATCGGGTATGTGACCAGGATCTGGCTAGTACTTTCTTAGTATCAATACATGAAACACATCATGTAAATTTCCCAATTTTGGAGGTAACGCCAAATGATAAGCTACATCTCCTATTATTTCAAGTATCTCAAAAGGTCCAACAGATCCAGGGCTTAACTTACCCTTCATTCCAAATCGAGATATTCTTTTTATAGGGGATACTTTAAGAAATACATGATTTCCCACACTAAACTCCAAAGGCCTTCTACACCTATCCGCATAGTCTCTTTGTCGGTTTTGGGCTATCTTAAGTCTTTTCCTGATTATCTCGACCGCTTCTGTAGTAACTTGCACTAACTCAGGTCCTGTCAGTTTTCTTTCACCTACTTCATTCCAACAGACAAGGGTTCTGCATCTTCTTCCATATAATGCTTCATATGGAGCCATGCCTATACTTTTCTGAAAACTATTGTTATAGGCAAACTCTATCAGGTGCAAATTTTCATCCCAATTTCCTCTAAAGTCAATAACACAGGCTCTTAGCATATCTTCTAGAGTCTAGATCACTCTTTCTGTTTGTCCATCTATTTGAAGATGAAAAGTAGTACTAAATTGAAGCTTTGTCCCTAAGCATTTTGGAGACTTCGCCAAAAATTTGAAGTAAACTAGAGTCTCAATCAGAGGTGATCGTTACAGGAATACCATGCAAGCGTATTACCTGGCTTACATACATCTCAGCAAGTTTATTCATTGAATAGTTTATGCGGACAGCTAGGAAATGGGCAGATTTAGTCAAACGATCCACTATCACCTAAATTGAATCGTGACCATTTGATGTCCTTAGCAGTCCTTGCACAAAGTCCATCGTTACATGCTCCTATTTCCACTCTGGTATGTCTAACGGTCTCAATAGTCCTACAGGTTTGCGATGTTCCGCCTTCACTTGTTGGCACATTAAACATTGAGAAACGTGTTTAGCCGTATCTACTTTCATGCCATTCCACCAAAATTGCTGACGCAAATTCCTATACATCTTTGTACTACCCGGATGTGTACTATAATTACTTCTATGTGCCTCCGACAGAATTTCCCTCTTCACTTCTTCATTGTCAGGAATGCAAAGTCGTCCTTGGCATCTTACCACTCCATCTTCAGAGACTTGAAATTCTCGTCTTTTTCCTAAAGACACAGCGTCTTGTATCTTCAAAATCTCTGGGTCAAATTTTTATAAAATCTTAACTTTCCGAATGATTTCAGGCTTAATCCTTAATGTAGTAAGCATACTAATAAGGTGGTCAATTTCCAATTTGAAGTCTGAATCCACAATAGACTTTAACAGATTCCACTTTGTTATTCTTAGACTAGCCATGTCCATGGCCAACTTTCGACTAAGGGCATCTGCCACCTTATTTGCCTTTCCTGGATGGTATCGTATCTCACAGTCATAATCTTTCAATAACTCCATCCACCTCATTTGTCTCATGTTCAATTCCTTTTGTGAAAATAGATATTTTAGGTTCTTATTATCTGTATAGATCTCAAACTTTTCTCCATACAAATAGTGTCTCCATATCTTCAAAGCAAACACTATAGCTGCCAATTCTAAATCATGTGTTGGGTAATTCAGTTCATGAGGTTTCAATTGTCTAGAGGCATAGGCTATGACCTTGCCATATTGCATCAAAACACATCCCAGTCCTTTGTGAGATGCATTGCTATATACTTTGTAAAACCATCAGACCCAGACGGTATAGTCAGGATTGGAGTCGAAGTCAATTTTCTTTTAAGTTCTTGAAAGCTCCTTTCGCATTCTCTACTCCATTCAAACTTTACATTCTTCCGAGTCAATTTCGTTAAGGGGCCTGCCAATCGTGAAAACCCTTCAATAAATCTTCTATAATAACCAGCCAGTCCTAAGAAACTTTGGATCTCAGTGGGTGTTGTCGGTCTCGGCCAATTTATTACCATCTTAACTTTCGCCAGGTCCACTACAATTCCATTTCCTAACACCACGTGCCCCAAAAATATTAGCCAGTCCAGCCAAAATTCACACTTGCTGAATTTGGCATACAACTCATGATCTCTCAGGGTTTGTAAAACTATGCTCAAGTGTTGCTTGTGCTCTTTAGGTCCTCTAGAATATACCAGGATGTCATCAGTGAAGACAATCACAAACTGATCCAAATAAGGCTTAAATATCCTATTCATCAGATCCATGAATGTGGCCGATGCATTCGTCAATCCAAAAGGCATGACTAGGAACTCATAATGTCCATATCGAGTCCTAAATGTAGTCTTAGGGATGAATTCTTTCTTAATCCTTAATTGATGATATCTCGATCTCAGGTCAATCTTAGAAAAGACCGAACTTCTATGTAGTTGGTTGAATAGATCATCAATTCTAGGCAAATGATACTTATTCTTTATAGTCACTTGATTCAGCTGTCTATAATCAATACACAAACGCATTGACCCATCCTTCTTTTTCACAAACAAGACAGGTGCACCCCAAGGTGAAGCACTTGGCCTAATAAATCTTTTATCAAGTAACTCTTGTAGTTGCACCTTCAATTCGTTCAATTCCACTAAGGCCATCCTATACGGGGCTTTTGATATTGGTCCTGTTCCAAGCATTAGTTCAATTTCAAACTCAATCTCTCGCTCTGGTGGTAATCCAGGCAACTCTTCAGGAAATATATCTGGAAATTCACTGACTACTCGAATTTCATTGAGCTTAGGTTCTTTCCTAGTAAAATCCTTAGCCACTGCTAGGTACCCTTGACATCCTTCATCAAGTAATGCATGGGCCTCTATTGGTGAAATAAGTGCTATAGATAGGTGGGTCTGACCTCCGAAAAATTTATAACTAGACTGGTTCGGCAAAATAAGTTGGATCACTATCCTATAACTATCCACTTTGGCCCGACACTCACGAAGCCAATCCATCCCTATGATAATATCAAAATCATACATAGCCATTACGACTAGGTCTATTTCCATATCCCTTCCTCCTATTGTTATCTTACATTTTGCACACATCATCATAGATAATACCATATTCTTTAAAGGCGTGGAAACACAAAGAGGTGTCTCAAGAGGCATAGCTTCTATTTCACTCAATTGCTTATATCTTTCAGATATAAATGAATGCGTAGCACTCGTGTCAAACAATGCATATGCCTTCTTGTCATTTATGAAAATCGTACTTGATATAACATTTTTGGAAGCTTCCGCTTCCTCTTGGGTGACCGCATACACCCTTCCTTATGCTGGTGGCCTTTGAGGATTCCTTGGTAGGTTTGGTCTAACAGCACTCTGCTGTGCCTGCCGCACCGAGCCAACACTCATTTACGACCTTTCTTCTGGGCAGTCTTTCTTTAAGGTGACCTACTTGCCCACAACCATAACATCTCAGTCGTCCATTGCAAGGTCCTAGGCCATGCCGTCTATCGCACCTTCGACAAACATCGGGCTGATAGGGTGCTTTCCCTATATTCAGGCCATCCCTAGCTCTTCCAAAATTCCAAAATTGCTATTTTTCCTCGCATCCCAAGTTTAACCTTGACTAAGATAGGGTCTCTTAACCCTTCTAATATCACTGAAGCTCAACTATCTCTTAAACTCTAATCGTTCTCTCACCAACTTTTGCTCCACTAACTGTGCCCTTTCATAAATCTCATGATAATCTCTTATATTCAAAGGCACCAGTTGTTTCTTAATATCAGTCATCAACCCTTTCAGAAATGTCTTAGCTTTTTCCTCACGATCCTCAATCAATCTAGGAGCATACCTTGACAATTCAGAAAATTTTGCCTCATACTGATCCACTGTCAGCTCCCTTTGTCCCAACTGAACAAATTCAGTAATCTTTTTATCCTTAGCACAGTCAGAGAAATGCTTCCTATTAAAAGCTCTAACAAACTCTTCCTAGTTCACATCAGTACCTAGTGGAAAGATCGTATCCCTCGAAGCTCTCCACTGAAACTTTGCATTTCCCTCTAGCTGGTACTCTACCAAAACTATTTTCTCAGCATCACTGCAGTCCAACAACCGGAAAATCTGTTCTATCCCATCAATCCAATGCTCTACCTCCTCAGGACTTCCCATTCCACTAAACTTAGGTGGCTTCAACTTCAAAAATTGTTCCACCAGTCCTTGAGGGTGACGTTCCACTCCAAGTTGTTGCTGCGCTTACCTTTCCATCAGATTTCCAATATTGGCCAAAGCCTATAGGATATCTTCCATTCGAGGTTCAGCCCTTGCAGCAAAGGCTTCAGCCCTCGATGGATGAGCACTTCCAGCTCGCACCATAACTTTTCTGCAATTTCCAAACATTTGCCTAAGGAATAATCTGAGACTCACTGTCTCCATTTAAAAGCACTACTACTATATAAGTAACATAAACATGTTATTGGTACCTGAAGACAACTCATAATAAACTACTAGGGATCTACGAGTGAATACCCATCACCCGTTATTCAAAGTTACCCAACTATTCCAGTTAATATCCTATGGTGTGCATTGTCATCATATTCCTCAGTTTCCAAATGAGGCTCCTTATCACTCCAACTATAACTATTGCTTTGATACCAACCGCTGTGGCACCCTCGATCGCTTCGTCTAGAGGTCGCCATAGGTACTTATCACTTATCCAACTACATACAAGTCCTTGAAACTTTTTAACTACAATGGAATCATAGTTCATAGGGGTTTATCAATAAAATTCTTGTCCCCCTTTTTCCTATTATTTTTTTTCTTTTCCTTTAAAGGTCCCAACGCAGCTCATTAGTGGAAGCATAAATGAGTCTCACCATTCCTTACTCCAATAACCATAATGCAATGCACACCACTTACGCTCCAAATGAAAAGACAAAGACGAGTGACTTTTATTTATATTTTCACGATGGATATTTTGGGTCGGTACAGCAAAAAGGCCAAGATTTTTAACTATACTTGGCCATAACTCAAAAGAGAACTCGACCCTATATCGAACATGTACACCTCTCCATCAACAAGCGTCGGTTATCCCCAAAAAGTGTTAGCTCCCACCAGCTATATGTGCCATCACATCTAACTCGGTGCATCGGGCGGCGGTGGCGGCAGCATCCCTAGCATCACTCCACCATGCCGGACATGAACAGACAAAAACTCCTGGATAACCGGGCCATCAGCAAGACCCATATCGTACATCACCAAGACACGGACTCGAACATACACCAGACCAGGTGCACTAACGCAGGAATGCTCTATGCATTCCACCTCGACATCATATGGCAATCCATAATAAGTACCGCGTGCAGCTGGTAGCAAAGGCATCTTTTTAATTTGAAATGTTAATCCCTAAAGGGGTGAGTATAACACTCAGCAGTAAAGATTCACCAAACTACACAATGCGTCAAACAGAACAATCAAGGTATCATGAATAAAATACATATTATTCATGCATTCAAGCATACCTCACCTTACAGCCATGCATAATTCAACATGCACTTGTTCTTATATCATCAAGCAGCCATGCATATATCATTATGCAATGTGCATATCCCACCATGCACTCATCATGTATCATCAAGCAGTCATGCATATATCATTATGCAATGTGCATATACCACCATGCACTCATTATGTATCATCAAGCAGCTATGCATATATCATTATGCAATGTGCATATACCACCATGCACTCATCATGTATCATCGAGCAACCATGCATATATCATTATGCAATGTGCATATACCACCATGCACTCCATGCTTGCATTCCCATGAGGTTCATCCCATGCCATATGCACACATCCATGCGCATGATTCAATTCTCGATCTTTATCTTTCAATTAGATCACATCATTTTTCTTCCCAGGGACCAATGTTTACATCCCAGAATTTATCGCTCGCATCCAACCTGACATCGCGAGGAGCCTTCGGCACACACTCCGGGCATCCGATACCCACACTCTGGGCATCCCAACACTCCCGGGGCATCGTTGGCTCACACCTCCGACGGTCTCGTTATTATCTCAATTTATATTCATACATGTATTTCAATTTCAACATGGCATTTGATGCATCAATATCAAGAGACTTAACTAGCTTTTGATGTCATATAACATGCCATATGTCACCACATATGCAGCATAATCAACCACTCAAGACATTATATCACATGGAGCAATTTCATTTATTTTTGAGAATATCACAAAATTTCGGATAAAAACAGATTGCACTCATTTAGTTAAAACTCTAGAAAAATTAGTAAATGGTATTAATAAATTTTGAAAATTTGACACATTATAGATGAGACCTAAAGTCAGATATCTCATGAAAAACACCATACCAAAAGAATCTCACACAAAACAATACGGTCCGTGAATCATAGTTTTCAAAATTTCAACATTTCAGCTTGCATAGTTTCGGAAGTATTTAACTTAAACACACAAATGAACTCCAAAAATTCTGAAATTTTGATATGTTATAGATAAGTCCTAAGGGTAAATATCTTGTGAAGAAATAGAAACCCAAATCATTCTAGATTTATAGATATAGACGATTAATTACTCCTGTTCTCGGTGTCATTTTTCCAAATTATCTTCTTTCAAAGGAAACTCGTTTCACCGACCTACCTATGTCTTTTTCTTCTAAATTTTCAGTATGTTATTCCTCAGAATAATACCTACAACTTTCATTAGGGACACACGATCAAATTTTAACTGGATGCTTTTATAAAAAATCACAGAATCATCCTAGGTCGAAGTAGCATTTTCCCAGATCCAGTTTCTTCAAAGGACAACGATTTCACCGACTTATTTTTATTCATTTCCTCTAAATTTTTGATATGTTTTACCTGAAGAAGTTCTATACATCTTTTGTTAAGAAATAAAAGTGATATTTTTACAAGAAAGCTACTTTACAGTCCACAAAATCACTAAAGGTCAGCATAACAAATTCCATATCTAATTTCTCCAAAGGAAAATCGTTTCACCAAGCAATATTTGTCCATTTTATCTCAAATTTTAGTATGTTATTCCTCAATATGTTCTCTACATCTTTCATTCAGAGATCGAAGCAATATTCCAACTAAAAAGTCGCATGCAGCTCACAAACTCATGAAGGGTTGAACTTATTTTTTTTTTCAGAAAACAGCATGCTAGGCCAACAAATCTCTGCCCAAAGCTTCAAAATTTCATCACTTCCACCACAACCAAAGTTTATCATCCCTTACAACACATATCACAGCAAGCAAAGGGTAGGTTTTAGGACTCTACTTGCCTCAAATCTGAGCACAAACACAGCGACAAACGGCGGGCAAGGCGGCGAATGAATGGCGGTGACTAGGCGGCGAACGAACCCCTCCTTCTTCCTCTTCTTCTCTCGCACGCTCACTCTCCCTCTCTCGGACCCACTCTCTCTCTCTCTTGGCACCTAGCTTCAACTGCCCCCTTCCCCTTTTCCTTTTGGTTGAATAAAATCCTTAGATGCTTCCATTTTTGCATGGAGGGACACTTGTCTCCAAGAAGGAGACAAGTGTCTTCCTTGTTGAAGACACATGGAGGAGGCCATCCGGTTCCTCCCCCCCCCCCTCCATGCGGTCGACAGCCCAATGGACTTCATGGGCCAGCCTTTTGGCCCACTTTAGGCTCAATACTCTTGGGCCGAAAGTCCAAACTTAAATGGCCCAAAATTTTTCTTAAATAAGTCCATGTTTATTTTTAATAGTTTACCTTAAATCCCCTCTTATATAAATATGAAATTACAATTTCATATGGCCATAAAACTTGTAACATTAAACCATAAGAATCAAATCTATGAGGTGCATAGTGAAGAACAAAATTCTCCTTATCAAATTATCCTATAGTACTAACTTTAATAACCCATGAATACAAAATACGTTTCCATTAAAGTACTCGGTCTTAGTCTATTACAATTCTTTGGTCTAATGGTCACAACATAAATGAATGACACTTCCATCACATTTCCATAGGTCGTAATGATTCTAGAAATTGTCATGAAATTTTGGGATGCCACACTAAGCCACCGACTTGGCCATATAAGGTCATGAATCGGAGAGCGACGGGGCTTACAGGCACCCTTACGTCCACGATCATCAAGTAGGCGACTTGGAGGAAAGTGGCTCTTGGCAAGCAAGGGTCTTCCACCTTGTCATGGTGCAAGGAGAAATCCATGGCTGTACCATACAAAATCCAGTGGGAGGCATGTGGGATTGATATGGCTTAACCTAAAAAAAAAATGTAAAATCTATCGGAATGAGTAAAACTCAGCAAGTAAAGGATCCACTAACTAGGATACAAGCATAAAGCCACTAACTAAGAGGATGTCACCACTTGCTTGAGAACCTTTCTATTAACATGATCAATAAGAGACTCCCTAACCATTGATTCATCTTGAGATTAGAAATACAATAATCACAACTTGCTTAAGAACCTTTCTACCTACATGGGTGGCGTCTACCAAGCTCTCATGAATGATGATGAATGCCGATAGTATCATCTCATCACCAAATAGCACAACACACATAGGCAACATCACAAACTTTAATACGAACCATTCATGCACAAATGCCATTAGGTATGCCACCCACATCAGTGTATAATAGTGCATGCGCATGATCACATGTAGATAGCCATCGCCCTCACAACAACTCACAACAACATGCATGATTCCTTGAGGAGTTCAGTTGCTACCATCTTTCGAAAGGGTCAGGGCATACTCATCTGGGCATCTCACACCCTACTTGGCATTGCGAGGCATTTCCCGAGGAACTCATGTCTTGTTCACCGTCTTCTGAAGAGCACCTAGTTCCTCCCTCACCTACTAGCCTCTTCGGACATCCTGCACCTAGGGCATCAGGTAAGAATTGAATTCTTCACCAGGCAATTGAAGGGCACCACATCACCCCTTTCAGGCATCTCGCACCCAACCTAGCATCATGAGGAACCCCTGAGAGTCCTATAACACCACCCTTAGGCTTTCGGACAACACCACATTACCCCCTCCAGGCATCTTGGACCATGGTGCATCAATTCAATAATCCAATGTCTCATACAACAATGCAATACTATTTGTAGGGAAAATGAACAAGCCAACCGGTCCATACATTAATTTACCTGACTAATCATCAACGCTTTCCAACCTGACATCCACAGTCTTACTAAAGACTTGTACCCGTAGTTAACAGAAAGTCTACATAAATTAAAGTTGCAATTCACGTGACCATAAGTCCTAGCACACACAATAAGACATCCAAATACCATAGGTCCTAAATTCCAATGAGCTTGGTATTGAGGCGATGTGACCCATGGCTCTCCACACCTTCATTTTCCTAATTCTGTCATTCCACCTCCTAGACTAACTAAATTAAGTTCACGTATAAGGCTAAGATCAAGACGGTGAGGCCTAACTTATTCGCAAAACATGTGCTAAGCCATTTCATTACCTCATGAACCGGAATTGTATTAGCGTACCACAAGATAGAGTAATTCAACAACGAGAAGTTTCTAGCATACTAGGAACCATTTGGTTTGAGCATGGTAGCTGTCCTAATGGTTAGAAAGCTCGAGATAACCTAGACATAGCTCTGGCATCCCCTCGGCCTACATCCGTGTGGAATTCCAAAGTCATGTTGCTGCCAGGGTTCCTTAATGAACTTTCTTGACCAAGAAATTGGCTTGGGGAAGTCAGGACAGGGTTATGATGCTTCCCGAGCTCCTCAATCTCCCTGCCCTGCATGACCTCAAACCGAGATTTAGTCTAACGAAACTTAATAATAGAACTAGGGTCTATGGGTTATCGACCGAATGAATCTCGACACCCATAACTCACTAGCAGTAGCCAACAACATCAGAAGTCTACCCTGTTTAGGAGCAGGTATTCCGGTGCCCAATTTCAAAATCAATAGCAACCACAGTCTATGGATCACACATGCAAAGCTACGAGAAGCCTATCCGTGCACCCTAGATGTCATGCCTCGATCCTTGAGCGCACACCCATCCCTCAATGGTCCATACAAATGCGGCGTTTCTCGGTGTCGTCGCTAACCCAATTCATTTTAGTACGCATGCGGAAGCGAAACAATAAACCACCGGCAACAAACAGCATGGGATAGAAAAGCAAAGTAACATTTCACAAAGCTAAACTTTTATAAACAATTGGGTTTAGGTACAAAAGAGTCTGGGAAAAAGTCTACAAAATATTGGCTCTCAAAAAGAATATGTCTTACGACAAACTAGACGAACACACACACACCGATCATTTAGACTCCACCTCCACAGACTCCGGGCTTCGAGTCCTCCACCAAAACCATCTAAGAACCTGAAAAGTTAAGCTCACAACAGGGTGAGATATTGTCCCATCAAGTTCACCCCCTAAACCCCTATTAGAAAGAAAATACACCCAAGGGTGGCCTAGCCACACGATATAGAGAACTTACCTTGCCTCAGTTCCCTCTTGCACGTCAACACAGTTCATATACACAATACAGGTAATCATAGCACACAACAATTGAAGCACCTCATCAACTCAATCAATCACAAGGGTCTCAATTATAAGGCCAAACTATTATGACACGTCACATACCATGCCATACAGTTTTGTCTCATAATCAGGGACATCTAACTTAATCAACGCGTTCCAATTGTTGATTTCATCCCTCAAGGGTACGACCTACTCCCAAGTTTAGCGGTTTGCTGGCATAGCTAGGCATCATCTCACCACCATTGAGCACGGCGACGTTTCTTAAAGACGGCTTTCCCGAAGGAGCGTAGGTCCATAATTTACTATGACTCGAGTCCCACTAAGTGGAATCCCATATAGGGTAACGTCCGGCTTAAAGGCTCAAGACGAGTTCTCTTAACCAACACACGACCAATCAATCTCGGCCTAGGATGCCATGCATTGCACTCAAATGCCTCCATTAAAATAGTGATCCTAGCCTATTTTCTTCATATTAAAAATACCTGGTGAAAATAGTCGTATGTGGGTAAATGGTCAAATCGAGTTGAAAAACCAATATACTTCATTTTTTAAATCCCACCATTTTATATAGTATGTCAAACCATTCTCGGTGTCAAAATCCGACACCCGAGATTTTCTCAATAAATATTGAAATTCACAAATTTTGGAATAAATTACAAAAAAATCCGATCAACACTCAATTTGCACAATTTAACATCCAATTGCATAAACTAAACACATCATTGCAATCGACGAAATTCCGGTCACTAGCTATCCCGATCTAGTTTTCATAAAATAATAAATAATTAAATATTTACCAAATTTAATTAAATAAATACAATTAAATGTTATAAATAGGAATTTAGGCCGAAAAAGCCTAATTAAATACCAAGACATGCTCGAAAAATTTCCGAACCAATTTAGATAATTAATGCATTCTGTCTAGTCTCTAACTAATCTAATCTAACAACCGAACATGCAAAATTGGATAATTAAATCACCAATATAATCTAACTAACCACCTAATCCTTAATTAACTTAAACTAATCACCCCTAAGCATAATTAACCTTCTAAGCAAGGTTTAGTGAGTAAACTCACCAGATTTGTGAGCCGGTGAGTCCACGACGACGGTGACGTGGAGGTGAGCAACAAACTCTGAAGCGGCGATGCTAAACAAGGCCGGGAAAGGGTTGTAAAAGCCACACGAAGTCCCAGCTAGGTTGAGTCTTCGGCTTTTGCTCCTTAGGCTGAGGGGCTACTCAAGTGGCTGGTTAAGGCTGAAATAGGCCAAGCAACGATGGTGGGTTATAGCGAGGTTGGACGATGCTCGACGATGGATGATGGCGGCTAGACAAGCTCGGGACAGCAGGGAACGATGGCCTGGGTGTGAGATGAGGCGTAGGTGAGTAGGACGGCGCATGTGGGTAGTGGTGGCGCGACAGGCTCTCGAGTAGCGTGCGGCGGCTCCTGGCGGTTCCGGTGGTGGTCGGTAGTGCAAGGGAAGGGGCTAGTTAGTTTTCTTTGCTTTCTAAGCTTCTTCATAGCTTCAACAATGGAGAAAGGGTTGGAATGAAGAGGAAGAAGGGCTGTTGAAGCAAGGGGGCCACAAAAATGTCTAAAACACTTGAGTTTTGGCTTTACCACCCTTCAGCTGTCTTCCTCAGCCATTTGCAGTTGTTAAAGCTTCCTAAGCAAGCCATTGAAGTGGTCCAAAGGTTGAGGGACCAAGGGGCTACGAATTTTGGGACATTTTCCCTCAATTTGGATTAAATCCTCTCCCATTAACCTCTAAATTGGACCTAAATTGGAGTCCATAAATCCCACCAAGGTGTCCACAATCCAATTCATATTTTTCCCGACAATCAATCCATCTCAAATCCCAAAACGCAACCAAAAGTAGTCCTCGGATTTTTCCGGTCTAAAATACCATGATATAGTAGAACTTTTAATTCTAGAATCAGATTTAATTTTGCGGTTAATTTCGATCTGCTGCGATTTTAGCGTGACCTAACTTACTAGGTAGCTTTTAGGAATTATTAGTGCAATTGACTTGTGGTCGATTATTTTTGATCCACAATATACATCTTCGACACATTGTGACTATCAGTTGTCATGAAAATCTCAAGGTTTCAAATATGGACATAGGGTACTAAAACAACAGAAAAATCATTTTAATGCCATTCAACAAAAATTTTGCAATTACACACACCTCTATTGAATCGACTTATCTCCAGTCTTTGATCGATTTTGACGGTGTCGTAATGATTCTTGTAGATGAGCACGGTCGAGTAGTCGATTCTTGGTCGAATTCTCAAGTCTATTGCGTTAAAATCCATTAATGGCTTCCCTAGATAGTCTAGTTATCTCATGAGTGATCAACTCAAAGAATAGCACTATAGCCATGTTGCTGAAATACTCAACTTATTCGATTGAAAATAGAGTTTGAAAGTTGGGATGTCATAACTCTTCCCCTCTTATAAAAATTTCATCATCGAAATTTACACCTATTACAAATCTTAAACAAAATGGTGGGGGTATGGTTGTCTCATCAAATCTTCACTTTCCCAAGTTGCTCTTTCAGTGTCACGATGTTGCCAGACCACTTTGACCAACGGGATGGCCTTGATGCGTAGAACCTGTTCCTTGTGATCCACAATCTAAGCCGGGCTTTCAACGTACGACACTTTGTCGCCCACGTCCAATTCCTCAAAATTAAGCATGTGGGTCGGGTCAGGCTCATACTTCCTCAAAATCGACACGTGAAAGACGCCATACACTTGCTCTAGCTTTTGCGGTAATGCAATACGATACGCTACGATCCCAATTCTTTCTAGAATCTCAAAGGGACCTAGTTCCTTGGACTCAGCTTTCCCTTCTTGCCAAAGCGTGAAGTACCCCTCATTGGTGACACTTTAAGAAAAACTTGATCACCAACTTGGAATTTTAAAGGTCTCCGACGCTTATCTACGTAGCTTTTCTAGCAACTCTGAGTGGTCTTTAGTTTGTCCCTGATGACTGTAACTGCATCTACTAACTGTTGAATCAATTCTAGGCCTGTGATCTTTCTTCCCCCGACTTCATCCCAACACACTAACGTTTTGCACACTCTACCATACAACGCTTCAAAATGAGCCATCTGAATGCTTTGCTGGTAGCTGTTGTTGTTGGGGAACTCGACAAGATGAAGTTGTTCCTCCCAGCTTCCCTTGAAATCCAACATGCAAGCTTGCAGCATGACTTCGAGGGTTTGAATCGTCCTCTTCGACTGGCCATCCATCTGAGGATGATATGCCATACTGTACTGCAGCTTCATTCCTAAGGCGGCCTGCAAACTTTTCTAAAAGGCAATTATGAACCTCGGGTCTCGGTCTGATGTAATAATTACCGGCACTCCATGCAAATGAACTATCTGACACACGTACAACTCTACGTGCCTATCTAAATCAAGGTCCTTTCATACTACGATGAAGTGAGCCGACTTTGTCTGTTTGTTGACCGTTACCTAGATGGAATCATTTCCTCTTTGACTCCTTGGTAAGCCTGTCACAAAGTCCATTGTGACGTGTTCCCTTTTTTCATTTGGGAATCTAGAGAGGTTGCAGAAGTTCTCATAGCTTATAGTGCTGTGCCTTTACTTGCTGACACATCAGACACTTGGTGACATGCTTGGCGATGTCCGCGTTCATACAGACCACCAATAGTGTTGACGTAGATTTTGATACATTTTCATGCTACAAGGATGAATGTTGTAACTGTTACGATCACCTTTTGATAAGATCTCCTCTTTAAGCTCTGTATTGTCTGGTACACATAATTCTCCTCGGAACCTTAAGGCGCATTTGGTAACGATTTTGTTCCTGGAAACAAATTCTAATCAGAAATGATTATTTTTTATTCTATTCTTCATAACAATTTCTATGCATTTTAAGCCGTTTGATAACTGTCCAAAATTTCTAATTCTGGAATAGAATTGTGTTTGGTACCGTGCTCATTTATTATGTTCCAAATCAATTTCTTTTAGTTTTTAAATATTTTTCTTACATTTTTATTTTATTTTCTTTTCTGTTTTCTTTTCTTTTCTTTTTCTTCTTTTTTTTTTTTTTTTTTTCTCCTATTCTTCTTCGTCTTATTATTGTGGCTAGTTCTTGGGACCGACAATCAGCCCAGGACGAGGGCCGGCGACCTCACCGGCGTCGTCGATCCTTAGCGAGGTCGAGCCTCGCCGATGACTAGGCCGGCCTTGTTGGGGCCGGGCGAGGCCTGCCTGGCCATCGACGGGGCTGGACGAGGCTCGCCCGGCCACCGGCGAGGCTTGCCCAAGCTCGGTGAGGCCGAGCCTCACCGGTGGCCTGGCGAGCCTTATTGGGGCTGGCCGAGGCTTGCTTGGCCACCGACGAGGTGGGCGAGCCTCGCTGGTGGCTGGGCTTGCCTTCGGTGAGCTCACCGGATCGGTTGCCAGTGACTGGCGGCGGGCGGCAGCGGACGGTGGTGGACAGCAACTGCGGGATGGTGGTCGATGAAGGAGAAGAAAATAGAAGAAGAAGAGTTGGTTTTGATTCTTATATATGTTCTCGAAACAAGAATTAATTTTTTTTTATTCTTGATTCTGTTCAAATCTACTTCTGGGAACAAAAAAATAGAAATTTGTTCCCGGGAATAAAATTTTTACCAAACGTGATTCTGTTCCCAAATTGCTCTCGGGAACAAAAAAATCATATTCAATTACTAATGGGATGGTTACCAAACAGGTACTTAGTGTTCCGTCTTCAGAAATTTGGAAATCGGCCTTCCTCTTTTTGGTATTCTCTTGTAGGATCTTCTGAACATCTGGGTCAATCGGCTGAAGCATCTTAATTCTGAGGGTAGCCATAAGATTTGAAAGGTGGCCTACCTCAGAGTTGAAAATTGAATCTTGAGCTCTCTCGAGTAGAATCCATTCCTTGAGTACCATCCGCGCTACTGAAAACTTCCAACTCAAAGTGTTTATGACCTTATGCGCATTTCCAGGGTGATACAAGATATCATAATCATAGTCCTTCGAGAGTTCCATCCAGCGATGTTGTTTCATATTGAACTTCTTCTTAGAGAATAGATACTTGAGACTTTGATGGTCATTGAAGATTTGAAATGTTTCTTCCCATAAATAATGTCTATAAATTTTCAGAGCAAAAATAATCGCTGTGAGTTCTAAGTCATATGTCGGGTAACTCAGCTCATGAGGTCTCTTAGCTGATGGGACGTGTATGCAACAACTCTGCCATGTTGCATCAACACGCAACCCAATTCTCTGAATAACGCATCACTGTAGATCTCGTATCCTCTAAAACCTGACGGTATGGTCAATATAGGTGCAGTAGTTAGCTTCTACTTAAGCTCTTGGAAACTACACTTGCACTTATCTGTCCATACAAACTTATTTTCCTTCTTTAGCAGTCGAGTCAAAGGCGAAGCTAAGGCTAAAAACCCTTCCATGAACCATTTGTAGTACCCTGCCAAACCCAAGAAACTTTTGATCTCTGTTACGGTTGTTGGTCTTGGCTAGTTGATAACTGCTTCGATTTTGGTTGGGTCCACGGAGATTCCTTCATTTGAAATCACGTGATCAAGGAATGCAACACGAGTCAGCCAAAACTCGCATTTAATAAACTTAGCGTACAACTCATGATTCCTCAATGTTTGAAGTACCATTCTCAAATGCCCTTCATGCTCCTTTGGACATCTAGAGTACACTAGGATATTGTTGATGAACATGATCACAAAATGATCCAGGTATTCTTTGAACACTCGATTCATCAGGTCCATAAAAGCAGCTGGGGCGTTCGTCAAACCAAACGGCATTATAGTGAACTCATAATGGCCGTATCGAGTACAAAATGCTGACTTTGGTATGTCCTCATTCCTGATCCTCAACTGATGATATCCCATCCTCAAATCAATCTTAAAGAATATCGACACTCCTTGCAGCTGATCAAACAAATCATCGATCCTCAACAGTGGATACTTGTTCTTTATCATTACTTGATTGAGTTGACGATAGCCAATGCACATGTGCAACGAACCATCTTTCTTCTTTATGAACAAAACTGGTGCTCCCAAAGGTGATGCACTTGGACGTATGAATCATTTATTCAACAATTCCTGCATCTGCACCTTCAATTCTTTCAACTCAGATAATGCCATTCGGTAAGGAGCTTTAAAGATTGGCTCTGTCTCGGGTGTTAACTCAATCACAAACTCATTCTCGTTCTCTGGTGGCAGGCCTAGCAATTCCTTTGGAAACACATATGAAAACTCTTGGACTACTACAATGTCCTCGATCTTCAACTTCTCAACTGTTGTATCCACGACAGTTGCCAGGTAACCTTGACAACCCCCGTCTAACAACTGGGTTGCCTCAAGCGACGAGATCAAGGTAATTGAGTGTCCTTCTTGACTCTTAATAAACTCGAAACTGTCACTCGCTAACGAGTTAAACTGAATTGCTTTACGATAGTAGTCCATCTTAGCTCGTTGCTTGGTGAGCCAGTCTATGCCAATTATCACATCGAAATCGTACATGGCTAGGACTATCAAGTCTATTTCCCCCTCTCACTCACCAATCACTAACTTGCAACCAGGACAACCCATCGTAGACCACACCTTATCCTTTAATGGTGTCGATATATTAACCACTAACTCCAACAATACAGGACTTAATCCTATTAACTTAACGAACTGCTCAGCTATAAACGAATGAGTTGCACCAGTGTCGAATAAAGCATAAGTAGTGTGGTCGTTCAACAAGACCGTACCTGTGATCACATTAGGCGCATCCTCTACCTGTCCTCTAGTGATAGTGTACGTCCTTCCTCAGATTTGACCCAATGGTGGCAGTGGCGGTAACTGCAGTCCTATTTGTCTAAGGACAATTCCTAGCTATGTGACCCTGTTGGCCACATACAAAGCAAGCACCCGTCCTAGCTGGACACGAGGCTGATCCATGTTGTCCTCCACAGGAACGACACACTCTAAACTGGCTTGACATTGACTTTCCTATCCCACCCTTCCTATTAGGTGGAACAGGATACCTTCCTCCAATCATTGGTCTCTTCCCAAACCGATTCCCATCCTAGTTAGAACTAAACCGCAACCTAGATTCGGCGGCTCGTTCGTTCTGGTCTCTCTATCATCCGGACCCGTTCATACAGGTCGTTGTAATTCTTGAAGTTGAGTAGTATTAGCGGACTCCTCAGTTCCGGTCTGAGTCCATCTTTAAATCTCCTAGCTCGATCCATTGGATCCTCGATCAGTCTAGGGTGTACTGTGATGATTCAGTAAACTTCGCCTTGTACTGATCCACAATCATTGTATCTTAGTGGAGGCATTGGAATTTTGCCATCTTCATTTCTCTAGCAGTCTCATAAAAGTATTTACTATTGAAGACCTCAACGAAGGCGTTCCACTTCGGAACCACACCTTTAGGAAATACCATTCCTCTAGTGGTCATCCATTGAGTGGTTGCAATTCCCCGCAGCTGATAGGCTGCAAGGTTGACATTCTCTGTCTTGGTGCACATCATTAGTGCAAAGGTCTTCTCCAAACCCTAAATCCATAGGGTTGCAGCTTCGGGATCTCCTACGCAAGTAAACTTTGGCGGGTTCAACTTCAGAAATTGCTCCATTAGCTTATGCATTGGCCTCACAGTGACCACGTTCTTGGGTGGAACCTCAGTAAGTACGGTAGCGGCTATGTTATCAGTGGCAGCAGCAACAACAGCATTGACAGTGGTAGTAGCGGCAGCTGTAGCGGTGGCGATAATGGTGACGACTTGATTATGGGCCTATTGCCTCATCAGATCTCTCATCGCCTCTAGCACTTGCATGATCTCGATAGTTCTTAGATCACCAGGGGCTGCTACACTAGCTCCAACAAGAGGTGGTGTTACTCCATTAGCGCTAGCTTGAGCTGGCGCTTGACCACGACCTTCTTAGGTACTGACCTTAGTCAACGTCCTAGCCTAAATTACCAGTCCAATGGTCCTCTTTCTCGGAGTCCTCTGCTCCTGGTCACTCATACTACAGGATCTATATAGAATTTGAGTGACCTCACAAACAAGCTACCACTTGTTATCACTCACATACATCAACATATTAAAAGCCTTTCCTAATAACTATCCGATGACTCATCGCACCTTATCACTCCAAACACTAACTTGCTCTGATACCACTTAAACAGGGATGTCTCGCCCTAATCCTCAACCGCTCCCATCCCTCAATGGTCGATACAAATGCGACATTCCAAGGTGTTGTCGTCGACCCAATTCATTTTAGTTCACATGTGGAAGCGAAATAATAAACCCCTGAAAACAAATAGCATGTGATAGAAAAGTAGGGTAACATTTCACAAAGCCAAACCTTTATAAACAACTAGGTTTAGGTACAAAAGAGTCTGGGCAAAAGTCTACAAAATATCGACTCTCAAAAATAATCTGTGCTACGACAAAACTAGACGAACACACATGTCGATCCTTCAGACTCCATCTCCACAGACTCCGGGCTTCGGGTCCTCCACCGACACCATCTAAGGATATGAAAAGTTAAGCCCATGACGGGGCGAGACATTGTCTCAGCAAGTTCGCCGCCTAAACCCCTATTAGGAAGAAAGTACACCCATGGGTGGCCTAGCCACACAATATAGAGAACTTACCTTGCCTTAGTTCCCTCCTGCACCTAAGCATAGTTCATATATACAATGCAGATAATCACGACACACAACTATTGAAATGCCTCATCAACTCAATCAATCACAGGGGTCTCGATTATAAGGCCAAACCATTATGACACGTCTCATACCATGCCTCATAGTTTTGTCTCATAATCAGGGACATCTAACTCAATCAACCATGCATTGCAATTGTTAATTTCACCCTTCAAAGGTATGGCCTACTCCCAAGTTCGGCAGTCTACTGGTGTAGTCAGGTATTGTCTCACCACCATTGAGCACGACGATGTCTCTCAAAGATGGCTTTTCTGAAGGAGTGTAGGTTTAGAATCTACTGCAACTCGAGTCCTACTGAGTGGGTATCCCATATAGGGTAACATCCGGCTTAAAAGCTCGAGACGAGTTCTCTTAAAAAACACACGACCAATCAATCTCAGCTCAGGACACCGTGCATTGCACTCAAATGCCTCCATTAAAATAGTGATCCTAGCCGATTTTCTTCATATTAAAAATACCCGGTGAAAATAGTCGCATGTGGATACACAGTTAGATCAAACAAAAAAACTAATTACTTCCTTTTTAAAATCCCACTATTTTATATAGTATGTAAAACCATTTTTAGTGTCAAAATCTGGCACCCGAGATTTTACAGAATAAATATTAAAATTCACAAATTTTGGAATAAATTACCAAAAATACAATCGGCACTCAATTTGCGCAATTTAACATCCAATTGCATAAATTGAACACATCATTGCAATCGCACGAAATTCTGGTCATTGGCAATCCCGGTCTAATTTTCGAAAAATAATAAATAATTAAATAATTACCAAAATTAATTAAATGAATACAATTAAATGCTATAATTAGGAACTTAGGCTGGAAAAGCCTAATTAAATACCAAGACGGGCCTAGAAAATTTCCGAACAAATCTAGATAATTAATACAACTTGTCTAGTCTCTAATTAATCTAATCTAACAACCTAACATGCAAAATTTGATAATTAAATCACTAATCTAATCTAATTAACCACATAATCCTTAATTAACTTATACTAATCACCCATAAGCATAATTAACCTCCTAAGCAAGGTTTAGTGAGTAAACTCACCAGATTTGCAAGTCGGTGAGTCCACGGGGACAGCGACAAGGAGGCGAGTGACAAACTACGAAGCGGCAATGCCAAACAAAGCCGGGAAAGGCTTGGAAAAGCCACACAAAGTCTCAGCTGGGTTGAGCTCTTCGGCTTCTGCTCTTTAGGTCGAGGGGCTACTGGAGTGGCTGGTTGAGGCCGAAATAGGCCAAGTAGCGATAGTGGGTTGCAGTGTGGTCAGACGATGCTTGATAGTGCGTGCGGGACAGCGATGGCGCGACGAGCTCGCGAGCAGCATGTAGTAGCTCCTGGAAGTTCCGATGGTGGTTGACGGTGCAGGGGAAGGGGCTGGTCGATTTTCCTAGTTTTCTAAGCTTCTTGAAAGCTTCAATAATGGAGAAAGGGATGGAATGAAGAGGAAGTAGGGCTGTTGAAGCAAGTGGACCACAAAATATATAAAACACTTGAGTTTTGGCCCTACCACCCTTTAGCTGTCTTCGTCATCCACTTGTAGCTGCCAAAGCTTCCTTGGCAAGCCAATGAAGTGGTCCAAAGGTTGAGGGACCAAGGGGCTACGAATTTTGGGACATTTTCTCTCAATTTGGATTAAATCCTCTCCCATTAACCTCCAATTGGACCTAAATTGGAGTCCACAAATCCCACCAAGGTGTCCACAATCCAATTCATATTTTTCCTTGACAATCCGTCCAACTCGAATCCCAAAAACGCGACCATAAATGGTCATCGGATATTTTCGGTCTAAAATACCCTTACTTTGAAAATTTGCTGAAAATCTCGATTTGCAGAAAATTCTTTGGAAGGTGAGTCGACGGTCCTAACAGAAAATCGTGACATAGCAGAACTTTCAATTTCTATAATCAGATTCAATTTCACGGTCAATGATTTGGCGTGATTTTAGCATGACCTAACCTACCGGGTAGCTTTTAGGAATTTTTAGTGCAATTGACCCATGGTCGATTATTTTCGAGCCATGGTGTACATCTTCGACACATTGGCGATTGTTGGTTGTCGTGAAAATCTTGAGATTTCAAATACAGACACATGGTATGAAAATGAAAAAAAAAATGGTCTAGTGCCATTCGACAGAAATTTTGCAATTAGGTCGAATCACCCACATAGTAATCACATACCTCTATTGAATCGACCTATCTCTGGTCTCTGATTAATTTTGATAGTGTCGTAATGATCTTTGCAGATGAGCACGATTGAGTAATTGATTCTTGGTCAAATTCTCAAGTCTATTGTGTTAAAATCCCTTAATGGCTTTCCCAGATAGTCTAGTTATCTCATGAGTTATCAGCTTAGAGAATAGCATTCTAGGCGTGCCGATGAAAAGCCAACTTATTCGATTGAAAACAGAATTTGAAAATCGAGATGTCACACCAGACCCCATGGACAGCTCCATAATCACATTTGAACAGTAAAGAGCCCAATCATTCCTAGCCCAGCTATGGAAAAGAGCTACGACACTCAACTCTTGCATATAAATCGTGAAACTGAGCCTCAATTTCCACATGCACAGCTAAGCGGGGCTAATCCATGTACTTAGAACCTTAATAGTAGCTCTAGACTTGTGCAAAGTCAGTAGGAACTCCACTTGCCTGGCTCGGGCTTACAAGGGGAAGAGAGAGGAGGTGCCGAAACAGGGCTGAGGACTTCACGACGACTGTGGTGGCTTCGAAACAGGGCAGGATAGAGTTGGTCACTACTGGTGGAGGATCTGGAGCTGTGTGGGCATTCGAGATAGGTTTTGGTTTGGGCAAGGAAAGAAAATGGAGAGGGAGAAGAGTTAGGGGCGTTGGCAAAGATGGAAGGGGGCGATAGTGGAGTGGTTTTAAAAAAAAAATTCTGCTGATCTCTTTTTACTCTAGGGGCTAGGTGGATTAAGCAATATCCAGAAGTGGCAGTCCATGAGTGAAAATATTTTTAGTAGCCAATTAGAATTTTGCTGTTTTAGCAGGAACAAAAAAAAAAAATTGTCTGAACCACCGGCCGTGGTAGCTCCGCTGGGTAGGCTTCAATGAACCTTTGCGAGGAAGGTGAGGAGTTCGAAACCTTTGCAAAGCAAAGACTCTGGCGGAGTTACTTGGTGACTTAAGTGTGCTACCGGGGTGGTGGGTCCTCCCGCTTACGTAGCACCTGGGGGTTTACGTTTCGGCTACCAGCTGAGACGGTTCCTCCAGCACAAAAAAAAAAAAAAAAAAAAAAATTGTCTGCGAATTTGGCTAAACAATCGGCGGTGGTGGCCTTGCGACGGAGCGGACAGGAATTAAGTCAAGGTCCAAAAGGAAAGTAAGAGTCTTGCGCATAGAGAAAATGTCGTGTCACGATGCGTGTGTTGGCTAAGTGCGACACTACAAGACTGATACGCAAACCGACCAAAACTTTTAAATTACGGCCCAAAAGATAAAATTCCCAAATTAAAATACAAAGGAAAAATAATCGAACATTAAGGCATTACTCGGAAATAAATAGATAAATTTAAAAGTAAAATAATCGCAATTATTTTTTCCATTAATGAAAATAAGAATAATATTTTTGCTAATTGAACAACATATCGGAATTCCCATTGGATCCAAAGTTAAATTATCCCAATAATCTAGACCCCATGTTAGTTGAGAATCGTGGGATGTCACAATCAAATTCGCTGATAACAACACAATTTGACCCCTAAACAAAAAACAGTGATTTTACATAATTTTGAGCTTTTTCTGCTGGTTGCATTTAGAAACTAGATATATCATAGTTTGTTTATACCTAAGTTTCCATTCCCGTACGCTATGCATGCATTTTATAAAACAAGGCATCGAGGTTGCACCCTAAAAAAGGAAAAAGAAAACAGCGACTTTAAATAATCTTTCATCTAATTTCTTGCTTTATTTGTTTCAACACTTAGACACTAGAGATACTGTAATTTATAGATACCTAAGATTCCTCTTTTATAGACCACTCGGACATTATATAAAAGTCAGGGATCGAATTTGCGTCGCTATCGAGACTGTAGTAAAAGGCCAAGATACAAAAAGCTTGCCTCGCTGTCCGGGGCATCTCAAACTCATTGCCTCGGTCTATTAGTTGTTTAGCTCTTCTCTTAGCAGTGATTATTTTTTAGCATTTTGTTTAGCATTTCTTCATTCCTTTATGTTTATTTCTAACTGTGATATATGCTTGGGGACTCTCCGTTTTCTTTTTGGTTTATGGTTTAGTGTGTTACATTTCCATCACCATGAACCCATGTTGTAATAAATATGTGGCTGTGAATACAGGCTTTATTTGGTAACATTTCCTTTCTCTATTTTTCTGCTTTTTATTTTCCAGAATAGAAAAAAAAAACAAAAATTTGTTTGGTAATGTCTGTTAATTTTTTTTATTCCCAAGAACAGATCAGTGCCCATAAAATAAATTTGAAACAAAAACAAAAAGTAGAAAATGTGATCAACATAACCTAATGCTCATCTTTACACAATCGCAACAGGGTTCGGTCTCTTGACCCGATCCTAGTCCCCTTTTTTGAATAAAATTATAAAAATAATAAAATAAAAATTTAGTAAAAAATTTAGAAATTAGATTTTGAGTAATTTTACTATATGTTAATGTTAATTCTACTTTAGAATTAGTTTAGCATAATAAAATGTGAAAATATTTTGATGAAAATTTGACTTCAATTTGAATAAGCTTTTAGAGCTTACTATATGAATTTTTGAATGCCGTTTTCTTTTAGAGAAAATGCTAGGTTGTGAAAGCTTGATGACTCCAAGCAACATTTGCTCTACTTCTCAAAAGATCTATATACATGTTTATTGTAATGCACAAAGATTTACTATCAACCTTATCATATCATGCGTTATAAACCAATAGGACCTTTTGTTGCCATTTTCAACCATTCATCTTTGACTAACTATTATGTTAGATTTTCTTAGGTCTTTTTAGAATATCTTGATCAATTAAATCATTACAAAAGTCCAATTTTATCCAAACATGAAATGTTAAGTCTCTTTATACTTAAATAAAGAAATTTGCGAATAGAAATTTTTAGGGTTGTACTAAACGCATTATTGCTCTTTTTCTATTTCGAGAATATAAATTTTGTGCAGTTACTAAACGCGTTCTTCTACTTAGAAACTCGTCCACCAATTAGAAATAGAAAAAACTATTTCTTGAGAACAAAAAATGTATTTTACTTACCATTTGTTCATCCTTCGCTTTGATATCTTGCTTGTTTTTCTTGGTTTAGGCCAGTCTTGAAGCTTGGCTGAGTGTCTATATGGATTATCTAGGCACATCCTCTTACTACCCATCTATGTTGATGTTGTTATTCTTGTAACGTTAGATTAGGGTGTTGTGATGTCTCTTTTGTTAGATGTTTATATGTGTTTAGTATAATCCATTTGTTTAGTTTGTATATCCCACGTATGTCAAATGCAAACTGGTTCTTAGTCAATTTCAACGTATGGTTGGATTCATCTAATGAGTCATGTGTGTTGTTTATCCTCACATTGTAGCTGAGTTGCATGTCGAATCAATTGCCATCAAGTTTTGTCAGGTTAGCATGTTTTACAAAGATCTTTTGGGTTCGGTTTGCTCTAGGGGCTTCTCTGTTTAGATGTGGGCTTGTTGAGCTGTGGCTTGTATGGCATATTTATGGCTCTTTGGGGCCTATTTGGTAACATTCTTGGAAGCAACCGATTCTAGTCCTTTGTTCTCAGAAACAAAAAAAAACAAAAAAATTTGTTTGGTAAATTTTTTGTTCTTGAGAACAAAAATTCAATTTTTTTGTTCTTGAAAATAGATTTAGAACAGAATCAAAAAGAAGAAAAAGGTTGCTTCTTGTTTCCAAAAACAATTTCTAAAATCAAGTCTATTTTTTTTTTCTCTTTTCTTCTTCTTCCTTTTGGCCGGTCACTAGCCAGCCTAGCCCTAACTCGACTAGGCTTGGCCTCGCCTTGGTGGGTTGAGGTCAAGCTCACCTAGATCTGGCGACCTTGAGCTCACCCAGCCATGGTGAGGCTTGGCTTCACCAATTGGCGCGAGGCTAGGTGTCATGCCCCGAACCTTGGCAGTCGATTAAAAATGCACATCCCTTGGCGGTCGATTAAAAATGCGACATCCCAGGACACATCGCTGACCTAATCTTTTTATCTTTCAATTAAGCACATATGGAAGAAAATTAAAGAAACCCCGCCAACAAACAAACATAGAGATAGGACGGCAATTTCTCACAAACTACGCTTTATATATATACCAAGTTAACCCTACAAGTTCGTATATACAAGTCTGCCTAAAAAAGGAACTACTAGGCGACCTACACCTCAGACCCCTTTGACTCGGGCTCTGGGTCTACCACGACACCATCTGGGATGTCAATGTCCACGGGATGACCAACCTCCCCATCCTCCGTTCCGATGGGCAGTCCATCAAAACCCTGCAAAGGACCCTCTTGAGCACTGTTGCACTCATTAATGAACCACACCTTGAAGCGATGAGGCATCACATTAAAGAAGCCCTCATCAACCCAAATCATAGTCACCACTAACTCGCGGGTTTGGGTGGTCTCGTGGATAGGGAAGAAGGTAGACTTTGATTCCATGTCCCATGGAACCCCGAATCGGACTGGACATATCTCCATACTAAGGACCTAAAAAAAGGTTGACCACGACAGGGTGAGATAAATCTCAGCGAGTCAACAACCTAAGCCTCACTTAGGATGCAAATTCGCCTTGAAGGCGATCCTAAAGACGCACCATACAACACTCACCTCGCCTCGGCACGTCCCTGCATATTAGCGCATCACATATACCATTATAAATACAACAAGCATTATCAATAATCGGAATATATAATTCTCACTCTCCAAACATTCACATGGGTCATGATTATAAGGTAAAACCGTTTTGACACGTCTCATACCATGCCAAATAATTTTACCTCATAATCAAGTGGTGTGGAGTGACCATGAATGGTGAGGATAGTAGAGGAAGAATTTCTGGACGCCGACATTGAATGATGGACTTTATGTATTTAGCTGTTGGAAATGTCGGGTACTTTTCAAGTATAGCCGAGTATAGAAAACTACGGCATTTTGGTGTACCGACAAAGGGAGATGTTGGATATGCTTCCGCCATATTCTGTGTAGGGACCAATGAAAAAGATTAGACCCCCAGAACTCATGAACTTATCAAAATCCCATGGTATCAAAGTAACAAACTTTCAGGATAAGAGAAAGGTAATGATATGTGGTGATCCTAACGGATCGGTGGCCATCGGGGGGTGCCACAACACCCACCTAGATGGCATTCCATAAAGGAGCATCGATCCAGCCCCAACCGCGACTTGGCTTCCAGACCCCCGCCGGGCATTTGATAAAAATTGGGCATCGTCCCCAAACTCCCGTTGAGTGACGGGTTCAATTATGTGACCACACGAGCATATCCTCAATCAAACCAGCTTTTATTTCCATTATTTAGCCAAAGAAAACCAAAATCCCTTTTCAAATAATAAACCTTGCAACTCCTTTCTTTTGCTCAAAACTTTCCGTTATAAATTCATACAGGGTCATGTATTTGAAATCAACCTATCAAATTTTGCACGCATCTAAATTGAAACCTCACGGTTTTATTGAGCACATAAAACTTGGTGTCCAAGCTCGACACCATATTTCTTTTCTATTTCTTTGTCCAACCACACTTTTTGAAACAATTTAGAGTAACCCCCTTTTTTTTCCTTTAAAACTTTTGGAAAGAAATTCGTACGTGCTCATGTGCTTTAAATTAATCCATCAAACTTTGAACGCATTTAATTTAAAATCTCATTGTTTTATTGAGCAAATAAGTTTTGTTGTCCAAACTCGACACCTCATTGTTTTCTATTTAATTGCCCATAAGGCCACCTGCCACGTCCCGAACCTCGGGTATGTGCACATCCCTTGGCGATCAATTAAAAATACAACGTCCCAGGATGCGTTGCTGACCCTTTCTTTTTATCTTTCAATTAAGCACATGCAGATGCAAATTAAACAAACACCCATCCAACAAACAAACATAGGGAGAGTAAAAACGTGGTAGTGATTTTTCACAAACTATGCTTTATACATATTTATCAAGTTGACCCTATGAGTTCATGTATACAAGTTTGTCTCAAAAAGAAACTCCTAGGCAACCTACAACCAGGACCCCTCCGACTTGGGCTCTGGATCCTCCATGACACCGTTCTGGATGTCGATGTCCATGTGGTGACCTACTTCCCCATCCTCTATTCCAATGGGCGGTCCATTAAAACCTTATAAGGGATCTTCCCGCGCATCGTTGTGCTTATTAATGAACCAAGCCTTGAAGTGATGAGGCACCACAATAAAGAAGCCCTCATCGACCTAAATCGTAGTCACCACTAACTTGCGGATTCAGGTGGTCCCGGGGTTAGGGAAGAAGGTAGACCTTGATTCCATGTCTCATGGAACCCCAAAATGAACTGGACGTATCTCCATACTAAGGTCCTGAAAAAGGTTAATCATGATGGGGTGAGATAAATCTAAGCGAGTCAAAACCCTGAACCCTTATTAGGACGCAACTTCGCCTCGAAGGCAGTCCTAAACACACACCATACAACACTTACCTCGCCTCAGCATGTCCTTGCATATTAGCGCAACACATGCCATTATACATACAACAACCGTAGTTAATAACCGGATGTGGCACCTCGAACCCTTCGTAGGTCGCCACAAGCGCCAATGTTACACCTTATTACCTTTCTTGTTAGAAGAGGTGTCGTAACTAGTAGACACATTTTTCCTCTTTTTTTTATTTTTTTTATTTTTATAAAATGGTCCCAGCACGACTCATCAGCAGAAGCAAAATAAAACATCACCATCTCTCCCTCCAGCAACCATGATACAAATACACACCACTAATCATCATGATTAAAAGACAAGCCACGACACTTATTTACATATATTTTCAAGATGAGACTTCTTTTGGGTTGGTACATCAAAAGGAAAAGCCAGGACTCAGCCACGTCCGGCCTAAAACCCCAAAAAGAACCCTCGACCCACTACATCTCACGTGCACAACCCCCATCATCAGTGTCGGCTAACTATCCAAAAAGATCTAGCTCCTACTCGTCACGCACGACCCTCACACCCATCCCGGTGCATCAGGCGGTGGTGGCGGCAACATCCCACGCATCACTTCATCGCATCGAACATGGACAGATATGAACTCCTGGACAACAGGGCCCCCAGCCAGGCCCACATCGTACATAACTAAATAGTGCACTCGAATATACGTAAGACCAGGAACAAAAGGACAGTCAAACTCCTCACACTCGACCTCTACGTCCGAAGGTATGCCGTAAAATACGCCCCACGTAACGGCAGGAAGCGGCATGCTGCTAATATGAAATGTTGGTCCCCAAAAGCGGTGAGTACAACCACTCAGCAGGTAAAGGAATCCAATAATCACTTAATGCATCATACAAGTCATACATGCATTGCAGGCATTACTTACTTTAAAGCCATACATATACTATCATGCATCATCACCACAATCATAACACATACATGTGTATCATCATGTCATACTCATATCACCACAATCATGACATTATTATATCACACACATGTCATCATCATCATATACATGACACCATCATACCATACACATGTCATCATTATCATGGCATCATCATATCACACATGTCATCATCATCATGACATCATCATATCACACATGTCATCATCATATCATGTCATATATCATCATCATCATGCATATCATCATGCCATATCATATCATGCATGGTTCAATTTCCACTTTTAGCTTTCAATTTGATCACCACATCACCCTTCCTCGGATCATCAATTTCATCTCATATTTTACACTCGCATCCCATGCGAGAAAGAAAAAGAAAAACCTCCGGCATTCAGCCATTCAAGGCCATCGGGCATCCGGCCCCCCACATTCCGACCATCTCGCATCCCAACTATCATCACGAGGCATCATCTCGGGCAAAGACCTCCGACGAGGCTTCCGGCATTTACACTCCTTGGCCGGGCATCTCGCACCCCAACTGGTGTCACGAGGCACCCTCTCGGGCAAAGACCTCCGACGAGGCTTCCGGCACCCCCACTTTCCAGGCATCTCGACACTCCCGAGGACCATCCGGCCTTGTATCTCAATACAATCCGGCTTCCGGCACCCCCCATCCTGGGATTCCTGACACTCCCAGGGCATTATCATCCGCCACAACAATCTCCTCATTTTTCATTATTCCATGTTCACCAATTTCGGTCTTAATTTAGCATGGCATATGATGTGATGGCAAACAAGTCACATTCAGCATTGAATTCACACATGTATTTCAATCCATTGTCATGCATACATCAAGACCTCATCGTACATGCTACATAGTACAATTATTTATGAAATAAAATTTATGGAATTTATGCCGATTAAAATAATCAATTTCTCATGCCCTTTTTACATTTATTTAAATTCCAGCTTGTGCCACTTTCAAAATATTAAATTTACTATCTATATATAATTCTCAAAAATCATAGAAATTAAGGCAAGTGAAAATCAAGACAATAGGATAATGATTTCATGCAAAATACATGGCCAAATAGAATTCCACACAAATCCATAATTCACACAAAACATCATATAATTTTCGGATGAAATCAGAATGCACAGTCACCGAAGAAATTCGATTAAAATATCATACGACCTCCAAAAATTACGAAATTTTACCCAGTTATAGCCAAGACATTAAAGTACATTTTTCATGAAGACTTCCAAGTCGGATTCTTTTTATATTATTTTCTACAGTCACACGAAGCTTCTGGATCCAGCACCGAATCGTCCAGTACATGCTTCTCCGAAATACTGCGTTTTCACCTACCTGTTCTTCTTTGTTTCCTATAAAATTTAGATATTTTCTACATCAAGATGTTCTATAAAAGTTTCATGAAGAGATCTAAGTCAAATAACCAGATTATAGTCGTCATTTAGGTCCATGAAGTCTCGGGTGTCCTGTAATACATCTCCAGAATTACCGTCTTTGAGATCTAGTCGATTTACGAGGTTATACTTGTTCATTTTGCTTCAAATTTGATTATGTTGTAGTTTAAGATGTTAGCTACAACCTTCATGAAGAAATATAAGAGAGATTCTTAGCAAAAATCAACATGCAACCACAACTCCAACAAGATGTCAGTGAAATCGTTCCAGATCTGAGGTCTCCGTAGAATGAGAGTTTAACCCCTTAAATCTCCATCATTTTCCACCAAATTTTATTATACTTTAGTTTAAGATTTTAGCTACAACTTTGATCAAGAAATCGAAGAGAGATCCTTAGCACAAATCAACATGCAACCACAAATCCAACAAGATGTCAGTGAAATCGTTCCAGATCTGAGGTCTCCGTAGAATGAGAGTTTATCCCCTTAAATCTCCATCATTTTACACCAAATTTGAGTATGTTGTATTCTAAGATGTCCCCTACAAAATTCATGAAGAAATTGATGTCGAAATCGAACTCAAAACATGTATGCAAGCTCTCACAAGGTTCTGACTCAAACAGTTCATGCGAAAACATTCCAGATCTAGCATCTCCGTAGGATGAGAGTTTGACCCCTTAGATCTCCATCATTTTCCACCAAATTTGAGTATGTTGTAGTTTTAGATGTTATATACAACTTTTATGAAGAGATTGAAGCCAAAATCGAACTCTAAACATGCATACAAGCTCTCACAACATTCTGACTCGAGCGGATTCAAACGAAAACAGCAACCTTACTCAAAAACAAGTCATCCAAACTTCGGTTTTCCTCTCCTAATCACCCAAAAATCGACATACATATAACACACACACATGCAAGAGCAGTAAGAGGACTCCAACTTGCCTCTAGACCACATGAACGGCGGCACACGGCGGCGAACACGGCGGATGGACGGCGTCTCCTCCCTCTCGGCCACTCTCCCTCTCTCTCATACGATCTCCCTCTCTCTCTCTCCCTCTCTTGGCCGAATGAAGCAACCGGCCACCTCTCTCTCTCTTCCCTTTTATTTCCCCTAAACCTCATCATTAGTAATCATTGTTTGCCTTTCAATTAACCAATGCATGCCATCCTCCTTTGTGCCACTTGTCTCAATACATGCACAATGGGCTTGGGCTTTGGGCTTGGGCCGGCCACTCTTGGGCCTCCTCTTGGGCTGGTCGACAGCCCCCTTTCGTGGGCCTAATTGGGCTGACTAGCTTGGCCCATCAAGGCTTTGGCCAATGGGCCAAAGACCCAACCAAATAAAAATTAACTTTTCCCCTTATTATATTTTTTCTATGAATTTTAAATTTTAATTTCCACATGGCCAAAGTCTTGTGACATTTTATTTATAGAAATTTAATTTATAAAGTGCATGGCCAAGCATAAATTATTATCCTTAATCTATCAAATTTAAAATCTCATAAACACAAGCACAATAACACAAAGCCTTAAGAAAACTAATGGCTAAAACATAAACATAGGAAATTTTCATTACCTAATTATAGGCTTTAATTCTTCTAGAGGGTGACTCGAATTTTGGGATGCCACACCGGAACACATAATTCTCACCCTTCAAACATTCACATGGGTCCCGATTATAAAGTAAAACTATTTTGACATGTCCCATACCATGCCAAACAATTTTGCCCCATAATCGAGCACAATAGCACAACCATGCAGGCGTGTTCCGATTATTATGACCCATCGGCCATGGCCAACTTGAAAGTCAACGGTCATCCGGTGTAACCGGGCATCGTCTCACCCCGTCGGGCACGGCAACGTCTAGCACTCCCCGTCTAGACAGCATTCCTTAAAGGAGCATCGGCCCGGCCTCAACTGCAACTTGGCATCCATTGACGTGGGGCATCTGAACTTAATCAAGCATTGCCCCGCCCCCCCACTCTCGTCGGGTGACGAGTTCCGATAGTCACCATGCGAGCACATATTTAGCCAAGAACAACATGCTTTGCGTTCAAATACCGCGTTTTCAAATAATGCACTTGGCCACTTTTTCTTCGTATTAAAAATTCTAGTAAAAATAATCGTGCATGGTCACATATTTGGAATTGAACCATTAAACGTAGTACGCTCCCATTTTAAAACTCCACGATTTTATATAGTACATAAAAATTAGCATCAAAACCGACACATCGCAGTTTTCTATTTAAATGCCCATAAAACCAAGTCTTGTATCAAAAATCAATAACTACCATCAAGCAATCAATGGCACATCATAGCATATAAAAGTCACCCAATTCATGCATAAATTCATCCAAGAAAACGAGCGTAAAATTTTACAAAACCGCTAATCTGTCACTAATTACGCTAATTACGATTAATTAAATAATTGGCAATTAATTCAGCTAATTGAAATTAATTAACCTACCATGGTTAACTAACCTAACCATATTTGATTAACACTAATCCATCTTAGTACTAATCTAACCATGATTAGCACTAAACTAAACATCCCTTAAGTGCAATTAACATCTTAATCAAGGATTAGGGAGTTAATTCACGGGATTAAGATGGCGGCGGGCTCACAGCAACGGTAATGAAAACTCGAGACAACCGTGGCTTGCACGGAGGCTTCACGGTGGCTGTGGCTGCCCTACAAGGTTCTCGGCCAAGGGAGGCTTGGCTCGATTTGGGGCTGATGATGGTGGTGGCCGCGGGTGTTGTGGGTGAGCTGAGGTTGTCGGACTTCGATGGTAGGGTTGCTAGGGTTGGGACACTGGACGGTGGCTGTGGCGTGGAGGTGGTGGCGGTTTGGTGGTGCTGGACGATGAGGGTGAGGTGGTGGACGGTGGTGTTAGTGGCTGTGTGGTGGTGCTGTTAGGTTTAGGCGAGTGGTGGCTATTCTGTGGTTGGACGATGCCCGGGTGGTGGTGTGGCTGGACGGTTGGAGCTGGTCGTGGTGGTTGCTTGGTGAATTTTCTGGCTTCGGTGAAGTGGACGGTGGCGTGGGGATGGAGCTGGACATGAAGTGAAGATGGATGGTGGTGGAAATTTTGGAGTTGGACGTTGGCGTGACTGGGGGGAAGTTGGTGCGACAGAGAAGAAAAATGGAGGGGATGCACAATCCAAAAACCAGAGAAGGATAGGGATGTGAAGAAGAAATGAGGAAGAAGGAGCATAAGGAAGGTGGTTGGCTGTGGGGGTTCATGCACGCATGAGGGAGGGAATTGGAGAGAGAGAGAGAGAGAGAGAGAGAGAGAGAGAGAGAGAGAGAGAGGAAAGAAAGGAAAGAGAATGGCCAATCAAAAGCTTGGTAAAATATCTACTCACTCATCACACTTACCCCTAAAGTCTTCATGCCCTCAAAGTCTTTTGCTCACCCAAACACAAATTTCTTCTAATTTCTCACAAAAAAAGCCAAAATAGGGTAGAAAAGCCCTTTTTTCCTCTTGATCCGAAGTTCCTTATTCTTTTCTTTTTGTTTGAAAATCATTTTCCATAAAATTTCTCCGAAATATGAGATGATGTCCAATAAATAAATCGTGACACGCTCGAACGTTCGATTCCCAAAACCGAATTCAATTTCGTGGTTAAAATTGACCGAACGCGATTTTAGTACGACCTAACCTATTATGTAGTTTTTAGGGATTTTAGCGCGTTCGACCCGTGGTGAATAATTTTCAATCGGCGTTTGTGCATCTCCAAATCATAGACGACTCTTGGTCGTCATATAATCGTGAGGTTTCAATCACGTGTCCTGGATATAATATCGATAGAAAATCGAGTTATTTTCGTTCGATGCGAATATCACAATCGTGCGGAACCACCCGCAATTTGACTATGCAATTCCATCGAATCGATTTATATCCTTTCGCAAATCGATTTATAACGGTGTCGTATTGACCTTTGCCGATTATTATGATCGAGCGTTTGATTTTTGATTGAATTCTCTAGTCTATTGCATTTATATCCCTTAACGGCCTCACCTAATAGATTAGTTAACTTGTGAGTGGCCAGCTCACAACTATTTCATATATTTGAATCAGGGGCCAAATTTCAGGATATCACAACTCTTCATTTCTTATAAAATTTTCATCCTTGAAATTTAAACCATTACAATCCTTCCACAAAACGGTGGGGGTATTGACGTCTCATCAATTCTTCGCTTTCCCACGTGGCTTCCTCCATTCCGTGGTGTTGCCAGAACACTTTAACCAAGGGGATCGTCTTGTTGCGTAGCACTAGCTCCTTTCGATCCACTATCTGAACTGGTCTCTCGACATACGACACTCTCTCGTCCACGTCTAATTCCATGAAATTCAGCATATGGGTTGGATCAAGCTCGTACTTCCTCAACATCAACATGTGGAAGACGTCATACACTTGAGCAAGTCTCGATGGCAATGCGAGACGATATGCCAAAATCCCAATTCGCTCCATAATTTCAAAGGGACCAACACACCTCGGACTTAGCTTTCCTTTCTTGCCAAAGCACGAAGTACCCCTCATTAGTGACACTTTGAGAAATATGTGTTCACCCACTTGGAATTCTAATGATCTATGCCGCTTATCTGCATAACTTTTTTGACAACTTGAGTGATCTTGAGTCTTTCTCGAATGACTTTGATGGCGTCGACTAACTGCTGAACTAACTCAGGACCCGTAATCTTACGCTCTCCAACTTTGTCCCAACATACAGGAGTTTTATAGGCTCTGCCATACAATGCTTCAAACGATGCCATCTGGATACTCTGTTGGTAACTGTTGTTGTAGGCGAACTCAACTAGATGAAGTTGTTTCTCCCAGCTTCCTTTGAAGTCTAATACGTAAGCTCGTAACATGTCCTCAAGGGTTTGAATGGTCCTCTCGGGCTGATCATTCCTCTGCAAATGATAGGCCGTGTTGTATTGTAACTTCATTCCCAAGGCAGTTTGTTAGCTCTTCCGAAAAGTTGTCGTGAACTTTGGGTCTCAATCTGACGTGATTGTCACTGGCACTCCATGAAGACGAACTATCTATCACACGTACAATTTAGCATGCCTGTCCCATACAAAGTCCTTTCATACGCCGATGAAGTGAGCAGACTTCGTCAATCTGTCGACTACAGCCTATATGGAATCATTACCTTGTTGACTCTTTAGTAATCGCATCACAAAATCCATTGTGATATGTTCCCACTTCCACTTGGGAATCTTAAGATGTTGCAAAAGTTCTCCAGGCTTGCAATGTTGTGCTTTCACTTGCTGACATGTCAGACACTTGGCAACATGTCTAATGATATTCGCCTTCATACTAGTCCACTAATAGTGTTGGTGTAGATTCTGATACATCTTCGTACTACCTGGATGAATGCTGTAACTACTACGATAAGCTTCTGACAAGATCTTCTCCTTAAGCTCTACATCATTAGGTACACACAATCGTTCATGAAACTTTAGTATTCCAATCTCCGTAACTTGAAAGTCAGCCTTCCTCTTCTCCGCATGTTCTTGCAGAATTTTCTGGATTTCAGGATCTATTAATTGCAACGTCTTAATCCTTATCTGCACTTCCGATTCAATTCTGAGAGTACCCATGAGACTTGAAAGGTGGCCTCTCTCAAATTCGAAAATCGAATCTCGAACTTCTTCGAGTAGGATTCACTCCTGAATCATCATATGTTCAATTGATGACTTTCGATTCAATGCATCCGCAACCTTATTGGCTTTTTCGGGATGGTATAGGATGTCGCAGTCATAGTCCTTAAGAAGCTCCATCCAACGACGTTGTCTCATGTTCAATTCCTTTTGAGAGAACAAATACTTTAGACTCTGATGGTCTGTAAACTTTCTCCGCATAAGTAATGTCTCTAAATCTTCAAGGCGAAGAAGATTGCTGCGAGTTCAAAATCATGCGTCGGATAATTCAACTCATGAGACCTCAGCTAACAGGACGCATACGCAACAACTCTTCCCCATTGCATTAAAACGCAGCCAAGTCATCTGAACGATGCATCATTTTAGATCTCGTATCCTTCAGGTCTAAATGAAATCGTCAACACTGGTGCGGTAATTAGCTTATGCTTAAGCTCTTAGAAACTACGCTCGCACTTATCTGTCCATTCGAACTTCTATTTCTTCTTCAGCAATCGAGTTAGAGGCATGGCTATTATGTAGAGTCTTTCTACGAATTGTCTATAACAGCCTACCAGTCTTAAGAAACTTTGAACCACAGTTATTGTCGTTGGTCTCGGCCAGTTCATAACAGCCTCAATCTTGGTGGGGTTCACAGAAATCCCTTCGCCAGAAATTACATGACCTAAGAAAGCTACACTAGTTAGCCAACATTCACACTTACTGAACTTGGTGTACAACCCGTGTTCTCGCAGGGTATGAAGTACCGTCCTTATGTGTCATTCATGCTCCTCCGGACTTCTCGAGTACACCAAGATGTCATCAATAAACATAATCATGAACTAGTCCAAATACTCCTTGAACACCCGATTCATCAAATCCATAAAAGCAATTGGGGCATTAGTCAAACCGAACGGCATTACGGTGAATTCATAATGGCCGTAATGTGTACGAAAAACCGTCTTGGGTATATCCTCCTTCTTAATCCTCAACTGATGGTAACCTATCCTCAGGTCCATCTTGGAAAATATCGACGCTCCCTGTATCTGACCAAACAAGTTGTCAATCCTTGGCAACGGATAATTGTTCTTAATCGTTACCTGGTTGAGTTGCCGATAATCGATGCAAATGCGCAACGAACCATCTTTCTTTTTCACAAGCAAAATTGGTGCTCCACAATGTGATGCACTAGGACATATAAATCCTTTATCCAACAACTCATGCATCTGCACCTTCAGTTCCTTTAATTTTGATAGCGCCATATGATGAGAAGCCTTAGAAATTGGCTCCGTCCCAAGGGCCAGCTCAATCACAAAATCTATCTCCCTTTCTGGGGGCAAACCGGATAATTCCTCAGGAAACACGTTAGAAAAATCCTGTACCATGGCGATGTCCTCCATCTTCGCCTCCTCAACTAACGTATCAACCACAGTTGCCAAATAACTTTGGCAACCCACCACTAACAACCGGGTTGCCTCAAGCAATGAGATTAAGGTAATCGAGGGTCCTCCTTGACTTCCGATAAAGTCGAAACTTTCACTTGCTAATGGGTTAATCTGAATCGTTTTACGATAACAGTCTACTGTAACTTGTTGCTTGGTGAGCCAATCCATGCCAATAATTACATCAAAGTCAAACATGACAAGCACAATCAAATCTATCATTTCCCCTTGCTCACCGATCGCATACAACACTTTATCCTTTAATGGGGTGGATATACTAATGAATGTTCCCAATGGTTCAAGACTCAATCCCACCAATTTAATGTATGGCTTAGCAATAAATGAATGCGTAACTCCAAGATCAAATAAAGCATAAGCAGCATGGTCATTTAGTGAGATCATACCTGTAACCACGTTCTGCGAGTCCTCCGAAGGTGACAGCATACACCCTTCCTTGCATCGGAGGCCTGTTAAAGATGCCCTGTTGTGCGTTCCGCAGCACACTCCATCTTGGTTGTCCTATCTGTGGCAGTAGTGCATGTGCTCTCGTGGGCCTGCGCAGACAATCCTTGATCTAGTGGCCGTGCTGGCCACATCCATAACAAGCTCCCATCCTAGCAAAACATAGGGCTGATCCATGTCTTCTTTCACAAAAATGGCACACACCATTCGAGTTAGGTGCCGACTTTCCAATTTCACCTTTTCCGTTGGGAGGGATGGAGTACCTTCCTCCCATCATCAACCTCTTCCCAAACTGGTTACTATCTCTGTTTCACACGAACCACAACCCAGATGCGGCGGCTCGCTCATTCAGATTCCTCTCGATCAGCTAGGCCCTCTCGTATAGCTTATTGTTGTGACATGCTGAATTTTTCACTGATGCTTTTAATTAAATTAATCAGCCCTTTCATCGACATGCCAATAGGGCTGTTCTCAAAGCTGATCACTCTCGAGATAACTAGACTATCTGGGAAAGCCATTAAGGAATTTTAATGCTATAAACCTGAGAATTTGACCAGGAATCGGCTACTCGACCGTGCTCATCTTTAGAGGTTATTACGGCACACTTAAAAATCGATCATAGATTAGAAATAGGTCGGTTCGACAGAGATGTGTGGCTAAATGTGAGTGACTCCACTAACTTGGAAAATTCTCGTCGGCCAGCACTAAATTGATTTTTCTATCATTTTGGTACCTTGGTCCGTATTTGAATCCTCGAGATTTCACGACAACCGAGAGTCACCAATGTGTCAAACGGGTTCATTGTGGCTTGAAGAAAATTGATTATGGGTCATTTGCACTAAAAGTTTCTAAAAGCTACTCGGTACCTTAGGATACGCTAAAATTGCGCCGAATTGGAATTAATTGCGAATTTCAATCCGATTTCAGAATTTGAAAGTTCTTTCATGTCACAAGTCATTTTAAGAACGTCGACTCAGCCTTCGAAGATTTTTCTACAAACCGAGACTTTTTGGGAAAAAGTCAAGATAGGGCCGTTTTGTCCATAAAATTTCAGGGACCGTTTTTTATCGTGAAATTGGGATGCAAGTGGAATCAATTGGTGAGGAAAAATACTAATTTGATCGAGGGTTCGATGATTGAATTTTTAGAGGCCAAATTGAATTGAATTGAGAATCATTAAGTCTCCCATTGGAGAAAAACCTATGCAAATACGTAGCCCCCCATCACCCACAACAATTGGACCTCCTCAAGTCCTTTAGAAGGGGCATTATGGGCTGAAAATCTTGTGTGGACACCAGCTGGTGTGGTGGGCCAAGATTGGGAGACAAAGAGATGAGATAAGAAGCCAAGGTAGGCCCCTTGCCCCCTCTTCTCCTCTTTCCCTCCCAGGCTGTTGACCAGTTGTTCCTCCTCCTTCGGTGTGCCTTGTGAGCTTCAAAGACCTGCAAAGAGGAACCAAAAGCTTCTCACCCATTGCATGCTACCGAAGCCCGTCGAACCGCGTACACGCACCATCGTGCATTGCCCTGCCACACTGCCATCCCCTGCCGTTCCTTGCTGTTCGAGTGTCGTCCAGTGCTGTGAGGCTCAGCTGAAGCCCGTTCAGCCACCTCCGACCGTCGTGGAGCCCCACCTAGAACTAGTTCGGCCCCCTCAGCCCATCTCGGCCCGTTGTCGCCTCAACCCACTCTTGTTTTAACCTTTCTCGGCCTCGGATAGCAGCTGAAATAAGTGGGTTTCCAGCACACTTTTGGCTTGCTTTGGCCCGTTTCCAGGCCTCGGTTACCAAGCCGGCTTTGGAGAAGATTGAGCCCAGTTGCATCCCCTTCGATTTGAACCGAACAGTCCGCAAAACAAGTGAGTTTAACTCACTAATCCTCGCTTAGTAGGTTAATAACGCTTAAGGGTTGATTTGATTAGTTTAGACTAAGTATGGATTAGAAGGATAGTTAGATTAGATTAGTGAATTTAATTATTTACCGATGCATATTAAGTGGATAGTTAGTGCAATTAGGGCCTACACAAGCTCCAGTATTTTATCTAGAGTGATTCGAAAATTTTCCGGGTCTGTCTCGGCTTTTAATTAGGCGTTACGGGCCTAAGTTTTAATTATTGGCAATTAATAATTAATTTCCGTAATTAATTAATTAATTATTTATTTTTCGAAAATTCGACCAGGATAGTCGATGACCGGAATTTTATGCTGATTATTGTGGTGTGGTATGTTTATTTATTTGAGCTCAAATTGGTGCTGATTGTGCATGATTTGTATTTTAGGAATTTATTCCTAAATTGGATCAATTTCAATAATTAATTGGAAAATAACCGAGCGTCGTTTTACAACATCAAAAATATTTTGATGGAGCATATAAATTAGTGGGATTTTCAAGTTGTAAGATATCGTATTTTGGCTAAGGCCGACCGTGTACCCATACACGACTATTTTTATCGGGTACATTAGGCCAAGATATTATGTTAATTGAGGAATTTAAGTGCGAAGTACAATATTGTTAGCCGTGGTTGAATAGTCATGGGATGTTATGGGTTGAATTAATTAAACCATCGAAGTATGGCTGTGCCCATCGAGCCGTGATTACCACCCGGTAGAGGTTGTGCCCATTGGGCTGTGATTTACCGTCAAAATAGAAATCAACTGTGCTCATCGGGTCGTGATTACCACCAGATAGACGTCGTGCCCATTGGGCCATGATTCACTGTGGCACCCCTCCATGGCGCCCAATCCGTTTGGGTCGCCACAGTTCGATTTCCAATCTCTTGCTTGACTTGAAGGTCTATCAATCCTGGGGTTTACATCTTTTAGATTGGTCCCTGCGCAATTTATATGGCGAAAGCACATCCATCAACTCCCTTCTTTATATTCAAAAAATGATGCACACCAACTAAACATTTATAGGTAAAAGCCGAACACTTTTATTTACTTAAACCAGATGGACATCATCAGTCAGTACATCAAAGTGCCAAGGCTTTTGATACTCTGCTATATTTCAAAAGATAACCGACATCTCTTCCAACAGTCATCTACTTAAAGTTTATCGATCAATGTCGGCATCCAAAAGTTCCTTCCTTTGCTGTCCTCCTCCTTGTAGTCATATCCAACCACTCAATCCATCTACCAGTGGCAGTGGCAGCAGATGTATCGTATCTAGTCTGAAATGTTAGTTCCTAAAAGGGGTGAGTACAACCACTCAACAGGTAAAAGATCCATTAAACTACTCAATGCATCAAACAGAACAATTATATCATCATAGAGTACATATAGTTCATACATATCAAATGCATCTCGCCTTTTAGTCATGCATATTACATCAAAAGAGCCATATATATATAGGTCACAATGTCATGTGCATAAACCACCAATGCACTTGTACATATAACATCATACAGTCATGCATACATGTCACCAAACAATGTGCACATACCACCATGCACTTATACATGTTTCATCATATAGCCATGCATACATGTCACCATACTATGTGCACATACTGCCATGCACTTATACATGTTACATCATACAGCCATGCATACATGTCACCATACCATGTGCACATACCACCGTGCACTTATTACATCATATAGCCATGCATACATGTCACCACACTATGATGATTCAATTTCAGCTCTTGTTTTTCAATTGGATCGCCACATTTTTCTTTCCTGGGACCAGTAATTGCATCCCGCATTTCTATCGCTCACACCCAACCTGGCATCGCGAGGAACCTCCGGCACACACCTCCGGGCATCCGGCACACACACTCTGGGCATCTCGCATCCCACCTGGCATCATGAGGAATCTCCGGGGCTTGCCATGAAGATGGTTACCCCTACCCTCCGGACATGCATCATAATACAACCCCTCATCCTCTAAGCATATATCATAATACAACCGGGCATCCCGACACTCCCGGGAAAAACCTCTGGGCATGTATTCATAATACAACTAGGCATCCAAAGGGCATCGACTCATTCGAACCTTTGGGCATCCCGACACTCCCGAGGTGTTGTTGGCTCACACCTCCGACGGCATCCTCATTTATCACAATTCATGTTCACAATTGTGTCTCAATATTAACATGGCACATGATGTGATGGCAACAAGGTCAATTTCAGCTTTTGATTTTATATGTAATGCCATATATCATCACATATGCAACAAGATCAATTACTATTATTTTAGAAAACAAAATGCATTCTTTTTAATTTACATTTCCTAAAATTTAGTAATTGTCTCTAATAATTTCTAAGAATTTAGTATATCATAGACAAACTCTAGGGGCATTTATCTCATGAAGAACACAACACCACTAGAATTTCATACAAAACAGGATAGTCCATACATCACAGCTTTTAAAATTTGCACAATCCAGCTAGCACAGTTTTAGAAAACATTTTCATTAAATACCCAAATGACATTTAAAAATTATGAAATTCGAACATGTGATAGTCAAGACATAAATGCAGATACTTCATGAAGAACACTACACCAAAATATCCCCATATAGTTCAATACAGACCACGCATCATAGCACTACTAATTCTGTCCGTTCTACTTGCACAGAAACATTTTTGGTTAAATAGGCAAATGAACTTCAAAAATTATGAAATTCGAATATGTTGTAGGCAAGACATAAATAAAGATATTTCATGCAGAACATTTTTCCAAAAGAATCTCATACAAAACGGTATAGACCACGCATTGCAACATTACCAAGTCCGAGCACATCAGATTGCACAGTTTTAGAAACATTTTCGATTAAATACCCAAATGACCTTAAAAAATTATGAAATTTGACTATGTGATAGCCAAGACCATAAGGTAAATACTTCATGAAGACATTGAAGTCATATTCGTCCTAGGTAATTAAATATAGGCGGTTAAAACTTCTGTTCTTAGTACCGAAATTTCCAGATCTAACCATCTCCGAAAGACCACGATTTCACCTACCTATTCTTGTTTTTTTTTTCTAAATTTTTATATGTTAAACCTCAGAATTTCCTTTACAACTTTTGTTAAGAAATCAAAGTGAAAGTTCAACAAAAAGATTGCCTTACCGTCCATGTATTCATCCAGGGTCGGTACCAAAATTTCCAGATCTAGTCTTTCCAAAGAACAACGGTTTCACCTACTTACACTTGTTTTTTTTTGTTCCAATATTGAGTATTTTATACTCCAAGAAGTCCTTTACAACTTTCATTTAGAGGTTGAAGCCAAACTTCAACTAGAACATCACATGCAAGTCACTAGAACATCCAAGGTCGAGCTGTTTTTCTCAAGAACAGTACACTAGACTAGGATACCACTCTTATAACTTCAATTTTTTCACATTCTATACATCCGAAATTGTCACCATTCAATCACATACACTAAACACAGCATGGAATAGTAGATCAAGGGATCCCACTTGCCTCTAATTCCAGCAGACAACCGGCAGCTCAACAGCGGGACAGAGCAACTCGATGACGGGGCACGACGGCGACAAACCTCCTCCTTCCTTTCTCTCTTCATCTCTTTCTCTCTTTCTCTCTCGGCACCTAGACTGACCACCCCCTTCCCCCTTTTTCCTTTTGGTTGAAAAGAAAGCTTGCATGCATCCACATTTTGCATGGGGGACACTTGTTCCCAAGAAGGAGACAAGTGTCTCCCTTGCCGAAGACACTTGGAGGAGGCCATTTGGCTCCTCCCCCGGCGGCCATGCGTCGACATCCCCATGGAATAAAATCCTTGGTCTCACATGGACATAGGACGTGTTTCCAACAAAATAATTATCAATTTATATAAATACCAGATCATTCTTATTCACTTGGCCATATGTCTTGGAATCATAAATCAATAAACTCCTACTTATAAAACACATGGCCATGAGTTATTTTTGGGATGCCACATTCACTACCAAAAACTTAGTAGGCCGTGTCCGATTAGGCGATGATTCGATGTTGGAATTGAATGAAGGTTGATGGAATGGATAATTTGATGATTCGATTTGACTGGTTGAAATAATTGTTTGGATTGTATTGACTTGTAGGAAGGAAATCAAGGCCAAGGTAAGTCCTTTGATTTGTGATTGTGCCTAGGCAGCCCTCAGGGCGTATTTTCTTCCTAGTCAAGTCTTAAGTGTGGAACTCGTTGAGACGTCAACTCACCCCGTTATAGGATAACATTTTAGGTCCTTAGATGGCAGCCCCTCCTACTCCTCTCGAGCATTTTGGCAAACCAAAGAAGTTCATGGAACAGACTTATCAAATTCCAATACATGGGCACCCTGAAGGATTGGAATATGTATTGATGAAGTCCATAATCTGGGTTAACGCGGGTTTACCCAAAAAGGTGTTGCATCAATACAGGGCATGGTATCGCCATTACAGTGATGGACGAAGAGAGGGCCCAATACCGGAATTTGATATACCTCTGTATGTGATTGAGGTTGCTTTTGGAAAGGGTACGACAAACCCTAAGGATGGTTCGGTGGTGGATGTGAAGGATCCCAAGCTTGATGATCCTGATTCTCCGGTGTACTCAACAATGGACTCCAGCTGGATTGTGGAAGAAGGAGAGATTGAGGAGGATGATGACCCGAAATAGATTAGAAACCCCCACCCTTGCTTGTGGGCTTTGTTTTCGAACTACCTTATGTAGAACCTAACCTCTATAGTTTGTATTATACTATATACATTATGGTTTGAAATGTATATGAGTGTGGTTGTTTTCAGGTTCTAAAAATATGATCCTACTTTCCTATCCATTGTTTTATTGTCTGGGGATTTTATATTTTCTTCCGCATGCATATTAAAATGAAAGGGTCGGCAATGTGTCCTGGGATGTTGCTATTTAATCGACCAGTGAGGGATGCGCGTGTGCTTGAGGATCGGGGCGTGACATCCCCGTTTAAATAGTATCAGAGCATGGTTTTAGAATTGGAGTGATAAGGTGCGATGGATTATGAGATAGTAGTAGGAATGACCTTTAAATTCATGCTGGTGCATGTTTGTGGTAGCTGATTGGCAGAATTGCTTGTTGTTGGGATCACTCTATTTCTAATTCGGTGTGGAATTGGAAGCAAGTTTTAGTAGAGAGAGAGCTGAGCCATGAGTGATCAGGAGCATATGACTCCTAATAAGAGGACCGTTAGGGCCGTAACTTGGGGTAAGACGCCAACTAGGGTCGGTACCCGAGGAGGTCAAGGTAGAGCACCAGCTTAGGCTAGTGCCAATGGAGTAGGACCACCTCCTGTTCGTGCTGGGGTAGTAGCCCCTGGTGATCCGAGAATTGAAGGGATCATGCAGGCGCTTAAGGCCATGAGAGATGTGATAAGACATTAGGCATAGAATCTAGCCGTTGTTGCTGCCACTGCTGCTATTGCTGCTGTTGCCGCCACTGCTAAGGCCGTACCTATTGCCGAACCTGCCGAAGTTTCGCTTGAGAATATAGTGGTGCAGAGAGAGAGGCCGATACACAGGTTGGTGTAGCAGTTCTTAAAGATGAACCCACTAAGGTTCACGGGTACTGAAGACCCCGAGGCCGCGTCTCTTAGGATCCAAGATCTGGAGAAGGCCTTTGCACTCTTGATGTGCACTAAGGAAGAGAAAGTAACCTTAGTAGTCTATTAATTGCAGGGTAATGCCAATACCTAGTGGAGAGCCACCAGAGAGACTATATTGCCGGGAGGAGTGGTCCCACTGTGGGACACATTCCTCAAGGCGTTGAATGAGCAGTGTTTCTCAAGGAGCGCCCGAGAGTAGAAAATGGAAGAGTTTCAGCATCTCCGTCAAGCAACAATGACCATTGACTAGTATGGGGTCAAATTTACGGAGCTTTCTCAGTATGCTCCAAGGTTGGTCAAAGATCCTAAAGAGAAGGCTCGAAGGTTCAAGAATGGCCTTTGGCTAGAATTGAAACAGCTGCCGGTGTCGTTGGAATTGATTGACTACTGAGAAGTTTACCATCAAGCATAGTTGCTCGAAAGAAGTCTAGATGAGTAAGTCACCTCGTTTGGATCGAGGTTTAGTTCTTACCAAGAAGGGATTCGCCACGGGAAGAGGCCTATGACAGGAGGTAGATTTCAAATCTCGCCCAACAGGAAGGGTGGAGTTAGAAAGTCAGGGCCCATCCAGAATGGCGTATGTCGCTTATGTGGAAGGTGACATGGGTCAACCCCATGCCAATCTAGGTTAGGTGTGTGTTTTGAATGCAGCCAGCAAGGTGACATAGCCAAGAACTATCCCAGGAGACTAAGGAGACCACAACAGTTGCCACCGCCGCCATAGATGGGTCAGAATCAGAGGGTACACACCTTAAAATGCGCCTCAAGGAGGACAGATTAGACCCCCGGTTCAAGGCACGATGTATGCCATCACTCAAGGTCAGGCTAGAGGTTGCGCTTGATGTGATTACAAGTATGGTTTCATTGAACGACCATCTTGCTTATGCTTTATTCGACCCAAGAGCAACTCATTCTTTTATTGCCGAGCAGTATGTTAAGTTGATAGGATTAAGTCTTGTATTATTGGAGTTGGCAATTAGTATATTTATACCATTGAAGGATAAAGTGATAGCTACTTTGGGTTGTTCTAGTTGCTATTTAGCAATTGGTGAGCACATGGGGAAAATAGACTTTTTAGTCCTAGCCATGCGTGACTTTAATTTGATAATTGGCATGGACTGGCTCACCAAGCAACAAGCTAAGATGGACTGTTATCGCAAGGCGATTCAGTTTGACCCGTTAGAGGTGAGAGCTTCGAGTTTGTCGGGAATTGAGGAGGACCCTCGATTACTTTGATCTTGTCGCCAGAAGCAACCCGTTTGTTAGATGAGGGTTGTCGAGGTTACCTAGCAATTGTCGTGGATACGATGGTTGAGGAGTTAAAGATGGAAGACATCTCTATGGTACAGGAATTTCCAAATGTTTTCTCGAAGGAATTACCAAGATTACTACCAAAGAAAGAAATTGAGTTCATGATTGAGTTAGCACCCGGGACAGAGCCAATCTTTAAGGCTCCTTATCGGATGGCATTATCTAAGTTGAAATAACTGAAGATGCAAATGCAGGAGTTATTGGATAAGGGATTCATACGTCCTAATGTGTCACCTTGGGGAGCACCAGTTCTATTTCTAAAGAAGAATGATGGTTCTTTGCGTTTGTGTATCGACTAAATAGAATGATGGTTCTTTGCGTTTGTGTATCGACTATCGTCAACTTAATCAGGTGATGATCAAGAACAAGTATCCACTCCCGAGGATCGATGACTTGTTTGATCAATTGCAAGGAGCGTCGATATTTTCGAAGATCGACTTGAGGACAAGATATCATCAACTAAGGATTAGGAAGGAGGACATTCCAAAGTCAGCATTTTGTACTCGGTATGGCCATTATGAGTTCACTGTGATGCCATTCGGGTTGACGAATGTGCCAGCTGCATTTGTGGATCTGATGAACTGAATATTCAAGGAATATCTAGATCAGTTTGTGATCGTGTTCATCGATGATATTCTAGTGTATTCAAGAAGTGATGAAGAGCATGAGAGTCATCTGAGATTGGTACTGCAAACTTTAAGAGTTCATTAGTTGTACGCCAAGTTTAGTAAGTGTGAGTTTTGGTTGACTCGTGTTGCTTTCTTAGGTCACGTGATTTCAGGCGAAGGAATCTCCGTGGACCCGAGCAAGATTGAAGCCATGATCAATTGGCCAAGACCGACTACTATGATAGAAATCAAAAGTTTTCTGGGTTTGGCAGGTTATTACAAAAGGTTCGTGGAAGGGTTCTCATCATTAGCGTCACCATTGACAAGACTCCTGAAGAAAGAAGAAAAATTTGTGTGGATAGACAAGTGCGAGCGTAGTTTTCAAGAGCTGAAGCAAAAGTTAACTACTGCAATTGTGTTGACCATTCCATCTAGTCCTGGAGAATTCGAGATCTATAGTAATGCATCGTTCAGAGGATTGAGTTGCGTGCTGATGCAACATAACAGAGTTTTTGCCTACGCCTCTCGTCAGTTGATGCCTCATGAACAGAATTACTCGACGCATGACTTAGAGCTCATGGCAATTATTTTTGCCTTGAAGATTTGAAGACACTATTTGTGCAGAGAAAAATTCCTAATCTTCACAAACCATCAAAGTCTCAAGTACCTATTCTCTCAGAATGAGTTGAATATGAGACAACGTCGATGAATGGAAATGCTGAAGGACTATGACTGTGATATTCTATATCACCTAGGAAAGGCAAACAAGGTCGCTGACGCTTTGAGTTGAAAGTCTTCAGTCGCTCATATACTAATTAAAGAGTGGAATTTGATAGAGAGAGCTCGAGATTCGATATTCAAATTTGAGGTAGGCCACCTTTCAAGTCTTATGACCACCCTCACAATTTAGCTAGATGTCTAGGTCAGAATCAAGTTACTCCAACCGATAGACCTAGATGTTCAGAAAATCCTGCAAGAGGATATGGATAAGAGAAAAACTGACTTCCAGATTTCTAATGATGGAACACTGAGGTTCCGATGATGATTGGTTGTACCTAATGATGTGGACCTTAGAGATGATATTTTATCAAAGCACATCATAGCAGTTACAACATTCATCCTACCAGTACCAAGATATATCGGAATCTACGTCGACACTATTGGTGGTCGGGTATGAAGGCGGACATCGCAAAGCATGTCGCCAAGTGTTTAATGTGTCAGTAGGTCAAAGCTCAACATTGCAAGTCGGGAGGACTTTTGCAACCTCTTGAGATCCCAGAGTGGAAATTGGAGCATTTCACGATGGATTTCATGACCGGATTACGAGGAGTCAAAGAGGTAATGATTCTATTTGGGTAGTGGTCGATAGATTGATAAAGTCGGCTCACTTCATTGTAGTGCGAAAAGACATGAGTTTAGATAGACACGTAGAGTTGTACATGCGTCAGGTAGTTCGTCTTCATGGAGTGCCGGTGATAATAACTTCAAATAGAGATCCAAGATTTACAGCTGCATTTTGGAAAAGCTTGCAAGCTACCTTAGGAACCAAGCTGCGGTACAATACAACATATCATCCACAAACAAATGGCTAGTCTGAGAGGACAATTCAAACCCTCGAGGACATGCTTTGAGCTTGTGTGCTAGATTTTAAGGGAAGTTGGAAGGAACAACTTCATCTGGTGGAATTTGCCTATAATAATGTTATCAGTAGATCATTCAGATGGCTCCTTTTGAAGCGTTGTATGGCAGAGTGTGCAGAACACCAGTGGGTTGGGATGTGGTTGGGGAGAGAAAGATTACAAGCCTGGAGTTGGTTTAGTAGTCAGTGGATGTTGTTGTAGTGATCAGAGGTAGATTAAAGACCACTCAAAGAAGATAAAAAACTTACGCATATAAGTGTCAGAGACCATTGGAATTCCAAGTTAGTGATCACGTTTTTCTAAAAGTGTCACCAATGAGGGGAACTTCGCACTTTGGTAAGAAAGGGAAACTAAGTTCGAGATATGTAAGTCCATTTGAAATTCTAGAGAGAATTGGAACCCTAGCGTATCGTCTTGCGTTGCCGCAAGATTGGCGCAAGTGCACAACATCTTTCACGTGTCGATGTTGAGGAAGTACGAGCTTAACCCGACCCACTTGCTTAATTTTGAAGAATTGGACATGGATGACCAAGTGTCATACGTTGATAGCTCGATTCAAATCGTGGACAAAAAAGAACAAGTTCTGTGTACAAAAACCATTCCATTGGTCAAAGTGGTCTGGCAACACCACGATATTGAATGAGCAACATAGGAGACTAAAGAGTCGATACGGCGTTTGTACCCCAACCTTTTTGCATAAGTATTGTAATTGTTTAAATTTCGAGGACAAAATTTTTATAAGAGGGGAAGAGTTGTGATATCCTGGATTTTTCACTTATGCTTTCAATTAAATTAATCGGGCCTTTCATCAACGTGCCTATAGGGTTATTCTCAGAACTAATCACTCTTGAGATAACTAGACTATCTAGAAAAGCCATTAAGGAATTTTAACGCCATAAACCTGAGAGTTTAATCAGGAATCAGCTACTTGACCATACTCATCTTTAGAGGTCATTATAGCACAGTTAAAAATCAATCGAGATCGAGAATAGGTCTGTTCGACTGAGATGTGTGGCTAAACGTGGGTTACTACACTAATTTGGAAGATTCTCGTCGGCTAGTACTAGACTGATTTTTTTTTATTGTTTTGGTACCTTGTGTGCATATTTGAATTAGATTTTCGACGACAACCGAAAGTCGCCAATGTGTTGAATGGGTTCATTGTGGCTCAAAGAAAATCAACCACGGGTCATTTGTACTAAAAATTTCTAAAAGCTACTCGGTAGCCTAAGTCATGCTAAAATCATGCCAAATTAAAATTAACTGCGAATTTCAATTCTATTTTAGAATTTGAAAATTCGGTCATATCACGAGTCATTTTAGGAACGTCGACTCAGCCTTCGAAGATTTTTCTGCAAACCGAGACTTTTTGGAAAAATGTCGAGATAGGGCCGTTTTTGTCCAGAAAATGTCGGGGACCGTTTTTTATCGTGAAATTGGGATGCAAGTGGGATCAATTGGTGAGGAAAAATACTAAGTTGATTAATGAGGTGTTGATTGATTTTATAAATGCCAAATTAAATTGAAATGAGAATCATTAAGTGTCTAATTGGAGAAAAACCTATGCAAATTCGTAGCCTCCCACCACTCACAACAATTAGACATCCTCAAGCCCTCTTGAAGGGGAATTATGGGCTGAAAATCTTGTGTGTACACTAGCCGGTGTGGTGGGCCAAGATTGGGAGACAAAGAGAAGAGATAAGAAGCCAAGGTAGGCCCCTTGCCCCCTCTTCTCCCCTTTCCCCTAGTTGTCGTCGGCCAGCCCTTCCTCCTCCTTTGGTGTGCCTTGTGAGTTTCAAAGATCTACATAGAAGAACTAGAAGCTTCTTGCCCGTCGCACGCCGCCGCCGAAGCCCGCTGGATTGCCTACGCGCCTCGTCACGCCTCACCTTGCACCTCACCGCTTGACCCCAACACTCCCCCACACTTTTCTAGCCTTGTTGTCTCACCTATTCCACCACCTAGCAAGCCTCCTGAGCCACCGTGAGAAACCCATGGAGCCTACTACCATCGCCTAAACTCGGTTCGGCCCCTTCAACAAATCTTGGCCCGTTGTTGCCTTAACCCGCTCTTGTTTCAACCTTTCTCGGTCCTGGACAGCAGTTGAAATAAGTGGGTTTCCAGCACTATTTAGGCCCACTTTGGCCCATTTCTAGACCTTAGTTGCCAAGCCTGCTTTAGAGAAGATCGAGCCTCGTTGCGTCCTCGTCGATTTGAACCGACCGATTAACAAAACAAGTGAGTGTAACTCATTAGTCCTCGCTTAGTCGGTTAATGATGCTTAAGGGTTGATTAGTTTAGACTAAGTATGGATTACTTGGATAGTTAGATTAGATTAGTGAATTTAATTAATTACCGCTACATGTTAGGTGGATAGTTAGTGCAATTAGGGCTTAGACAAGCTCTATTAATTATCTAGAGCCTTTGGAAATTTTCCGGGCCATCTCATTTTTCAATTTAATAAGTTTTATTTTGGCAATTAATAATTTATTTCTATATTATTTATTTATTTTCCGGAAATGAGACTAGAGATAGCCGATGATCGGAATTTTATGCTGATTGATGTGGTGTGCTCTATTTATTTAATTGAGCTCAAATTGGTGCTGATTGTACATGATTTGTATTTTAGGAATTTATTCCTAAATTGGATTAATTTAAGTAATTAATTGGAAAATAACCAAGCGTCGGTTTACAACGCCAAAAATATTTTGGTGAACCATATTTTAATATTTAAATATTTTTAATATTTTTTAAATATTTAAATAAATTTAGTTTTAAATTAATTTTTATATTAAATTTTTGGCCACGTCAGCATTAAAACGACGCCGTTTTGCACTCGCTTCGCCGGAAAATTGACACGTCAGCGTTTTGGCCGGATTTTGGCCGGATTGGCACTCAAGTGATCCATTTTACTCCGATTTTGGCACTTAAGTGTACCTTTCGTAAGTTATGGCACTTAAGTGTCCCTTTGTGCAAAGTTAAGGCACTTGAAGCGTTCTTTTGCCAGTCTTCATGCCCTCAAAGTCTTTCGGGATGTCACACCACCTTTTGCAGTAATAATAGACAATCATCATAGAACAATATCTAAGCACTCATTACAAGCCCTCAGAGTCTTCATGCCCTAAAGTCCTTAGCTCAACCAATGACCATTTTCCCTTTTATTTCTCACAAACAAAACCTTTTTAGGGTAGAAAAAATTAAATCTCTCTACCCATCCGAATTTCTTTTTTTCTTTTTGTCCACAAATCGTTTTTCCGCAAAAAATTTTGGACTCGCCGAAAGATGAGATGACGTCCAATAAATGAATCATGACATGCTCGAACGTCCGATTCCCAAAACTGAATTAAATTTCGTGGTTAAAATTGACTGAACGCGACTTTAGTACGACATAACCTATCGGATAGCTTTTAGGGATTTTAGCGCATTTGACCCATGATCGATTATTTTCGATCCACGTTTGTGCCTCTCCAAATTGTAGACGACTTTCGATTGTCATAAAATCGCAAGGTTTCAATTACATATCCCGAGTATAATATTGATAGAAAATCAGTTTGTCGTTGTTTAACACGAATATCACAATCGTGCAGAACCACTCGCAATTTGACTACGCAATTCCATCGAATCGACTTATATCCATTCGCTAATTGATTTATAATGGTTTCGTTTGACCCTTGCCGATTATTATGGTCAAGTAGTCGATTTTTGATCGAATTCTCTAGTCTGTTGCATTTGTATCCCTTAATGGCCTCACTTAATAGATTAGTTAACTCGCAAGTGGCCAGCTCTGAATAAAATAATCATAAGCGCGTTGACAAAACAACTATTTAATATATCCAAGTTAGGGGTTAAATTTTGGGATGTCACACTAGGCCTCACCAAGCCAAGGCTACCTAGGTGAGGTTGAGCCTCATTAATGGCCAGGTGAGGTTGAGCCTCACCAAGGCTTGCCTAGCCACTAGAGGTTTAGCCTCGCCCAAATTTGTGAGGTCGAGGTTGAGGCTCATAGTGGCTAGGCGAGCTTCCGGTGATCTCACCAAACCTCGCCATGGTGGTCACAGGCCACTGCTATTGCTAGCAACCGGCCACAAAGAAGGATGAAGAATAAGAGAAAATGAAAAATAAAAAAGAAAAAGAGGGAAAAATCAGAAAAATAAAATAAAATAATGAAAATATTAAAAGAAAGAAAAAAATTTAAGGGCCTATCAAATGCATTTCTATTCTAAAAATAAAAAAATTTGGCAGTTACTGTCACGCCCCGAAGCCCGAGTACACGAACATCCCTTGGCGGTCGATTAAAAGTGCGATGTCCCAAGACACGTCGCTAACCCATTCTTTTTATCTTTCAAATATATGCATGTGGAAGCGAATTAAATACACACCTAGTCAACCATCATAAATGGGGATAGTAAAAACACACCACAATTTTTCACAAACTACACTTTATTTATCATCAAGTTAGCCCGAAGAGTTCATAAATATACAAGCCTATCAAAATGTGAACTCATGCACGACCTACAAACAAAAAGGTCCAGGTCGGGGCTAACATCCAATTGTACAACTACTACGAGCCCCTATAACCTCCACCCTAATACCCATATCTAGGCCTAGCCAGGAAGTTGGGTATGTTGCCAGGTGAGCATGGTTCCCTGGGCCCTTTTGGCTTGGTACCAGGATCTATCACGACGCCATCAGGGATATCGATATCCATCGGGTTATCAAAACCTCGCTTCCTACGGAAGGTCTATCAAAACCATGCATAGGACCTCCCGACCCCCATTCGGCTTTGTAATAACCAAGCCTTAAAGCGGTGGGGGCACCATGTTAAAGAAACCCTTATCGACTACATCGTAGTCACTACCAACTCCCGACATCGGTTGGTCCCGGGGACAGGGTAAAAGGTAGACTCTACCTCCATATCCCATGGAACCTTGAATTGGACTGGACGGGTCTCTATTCTAAGGACCTGAAAATGTTTAACCATGACGGGGTGAGATAAAAATCTCAGCAAGTTAAAATCCCTAAACCTTAATTAGGATGCAAATTCGCCACGAAGGCAGCCTAAGCACGCACCACACATAAACTCACCTCGCCTCGGCATGTCCCTACAAATCAACATGCCTCGTACAATAATAACAAAGCAATGTGCATAAATAATATTCAGAACACATACGAGAATTTCACACGCAATGTGGACACATGTGTTCCAATTATTACAACCCCACAGGCCACTACCCACACAAGTGTCGGCGGTCTTCCAGCCTAGCCAGGCATCGTTCTGTCCTATCAAGCATGGCAACATCTAGAACTCCCGCCTAGACGACATTCCATAAAAGAGCATCGGTTCAGCCACAATCGCGACTCAGCTTCTGAACCCCCACCGGGCATTCGATAAAATCGGGCATTGTCCTTTAACTCCCGTTGGGTGACGGGTTCAATTACATGACCACCCAAGCACATAATCAATCAAGTCAACTTTAATTGCTGTTATTTAGTCGAGAATACAACATTTTACCTTCAAATAACAAATTCGGACATCTCTTTTTTTTTTTTTAATAACTTTTTGAAATAAATTCATACAGGGTCACGATTTGAAACCAACCCATCAAATTTTGCATGCATCTAGTTTGAAACCTCATGGTTTTATTGAGCACATAAAACTTGACGTCCAAACCCGACACCATATTTCGGGATAAGTACACTAATGGTACCATAAGTTGTGTACGGCGCTCACATTGGTGCCAAAAGTTTCTGCCCGATCACTTAAGTGCCAAATCGGAGAAAAAAATGATCACTTTGGTGCCACCGACGAGAAATTATGGCCAAAATGATTACGTGGCATTTATATTTAAAATTTTTTTTTGACAACTCTTAATATTGTCCACGGTGGATGACATAAAATGACACCATTTCCTTTTCTTCGTAAGAAACAACGTCGTTTTACCATTCCACATGGATTACTTACAAAACAATCGTTGTATAGTGGATTCAATACGGTAAAAAATGACGTGGGCCAAAAATGGTGTTTGTATAGGGTTCTTGCTCGATGCCGCCAGCTGTAGCTCACTAACCCACCATCGTTCACTCGCTCGGCCACTGCTGTATTTGCGCCGTCGTTCACGTTCATTCACTGGCTGCATCCTCCTCGCTCACTCAGGTTTGTCATGTTCTTTACGTGAGTCAATTTAGTGAAAAATTTAGAGTTCCACCGGGCAAGTTAGGGCGTGGAGGGCAAATTGAGGGCTCGGCTCAGGGGGAAAGTGGTGGGGAAAGTGGTGGGGATTGAATAGAAAATTTGAGGGTTTCGTCATTCATTCCCTTTGTTTTGTGGGGACCGAATATAAAAATAGGGCTCGGAGGGGAAAAGGGGCTCGACTCGGGGAAACAGTGGTGGGACCGAATTTATTTAATTAATTGGACTGCTTCTGTGGGGGAAATAGGGGAACGAATGTGATTAAATTGAAAAATGGGTGGTGAGACCTCACTTTATTTATTCAATTCGGTTTCTTTTATTTCTATAAAAGCACTGAATTGGAGAGATTAGTTGCATTTGTTTCTTGACAACAAAATGACAATGACCTCCATATGAAGTTGGTGATTCTATCATGTGGTCCCAACAAGTAATGACATTTGTTTTTTTTTCATTGCGTGCAGCATCAACATGGACGCGAATCAAGTAGGCATCATTGTTTGCTATGGTGGAGAGTTTCTTATTGGCACCGATGATTGGGAATATACTGGTGGAAATGAAGGTATTATTTATGTCAATGTTCGGAAGCCATAATATATTGATTTTCTAAGGGATTTCATGTATTTTTAACGATACGAAGTGCAAAAACTACATTACTGTGTTCCTGGGAAGGAATTGAAGGATGGCTTGAGATTTTTTAATGACGATAATGGTATTAAGGATATCATTTACCATTATCTTCACAGCGAAGAAGCTAAGGTATAAGTTGAGTATTATAGTGATGGTGAGGATGAGGACGATGATGAGGATGGTGAGGATGAGGATGAGGATGAGGATGAGGATGGGGATGAGCAGACCACTACTAAAAGAGGAGAGGTGAGGGATCATATTCAAGCGAGTAATCAGGTTGGGGATGAAAGAGATGAAAGGGAGAGAACTCACATTGATAGAGATGAACAAATAGTGACATGTCCTGAAAGCTTGGGTGAAGATTTGGGCGATGAGGACTTCATTGGATTAGAATGGGAAATTGCGTTATCCAGTGAATCGGAAGATGAATATTTTGCTTCAGTAAATTTCCCAAGTGACGAAGATGATGATGAACTCGCACAATCAAGACAAAAGCAAAGGGAATTTCTGAGAAAAAAAACTTGCACCTTCAGCAAAGAGGCCCGAGCTAGTAAATGGGGATGTAGTTCCAGCTAAAGGTAATAGAAGTAAAGATGAAAAAGCTATGGCGATGAAGTTGCTAGTTTGGAGAATGAGTTTAATAATGATGATGAAGAACCTGCTCGTCAGAGAAAAAGTAAGTACCCTTATTATGATCCGACTGTTGATAAACCTATTTTGTTTGTGGGCATGTGATTTGACGATGCCAAACAATTCAAGGAAGCTATTATGAAGAACTCTATTGGTGAACAGAGGAGTGTTAAATTTATTAGAAACACAAAGAAATTTGTGAGAGTTAAGTGCTCACAACCGAATTGTCCATGGAAGCTCTACGGCGCGTTGAGTAAGAATGGGTCATTCCAGATTACATCCTTGCAGGAGGAGCATACTTGTACAATTATTTTTAACAATAAAAGGCTAACAAGTGTGTGGTTATCTGTGGCATCCTAAAATTTCATGACAACCATTGGATATGCTATGAACCATCAATAGGTGATGGAAGTGCCATTGGATTATGAATTGGCCATTGAATCATTGAATTTCAACTAATTTAAGGCTGAGCATTGTAATGGACAATTGTTTGGATAGAGATGTGTCTACAAGTGACCCAAGGATTTTATTAAGGTGCAAATTGATATAGAAATCTTATTCTTGTGGGTGCACTTTATAAGTAGAATTTTATTGATTTAAATTATAAAGTTTTATAACCTTATAAGCTGAAATTAGGTGTTTATTTAATTGGGGATTAAATGGAATAAGAATAGGAGAGGGTGGGCTGATTTTTAGGCCCAAAGCTTGTCCAACCAGCCCACGCAGCCCCCATTAGATCGGCCCATGAAGGCCCAAGACCGGCCCAAAAACTGAAGCCCATTAACCTTGCATAAGAGAATTGACAAGTGGCATGGAGGTTGAGCCAAGTGTGGCTGCCCCCATTGGCTCCTTTGGGCAGCTGCATGCAATCAAATCATTGAAGGGGAGGAAAGAAAAGGGATGGAGAGCTCGGGAGGGGGAGGGGCGTCCAAAGAAAGAACAGAGAAAGAGAGAAAGAGAGGAAGAAGAGATGCCGTCGAGCCCGCCTAGTCCCGCTGTCCTTCTTGCAAGTAGAATCCATTAATCTACCCATTTTTTGTTGTGGTTTACTTTCTGTGATGATGTTTGATGCATGATGGAATTCGAATGGGGTAGGGGTAAGTATTTTTCAAGATGAAGAAGCTGTGTTCTAAGTCTAGCCTTCTGTTTTCTGGAGAAACAGTTTGTCCTTCGATGATTTCGTGAGCCGCATGTGACTTTCTACTTGGAATTTCACTTCGATTTCTTAATAAAAATTGTAGAGGACTTTTTGATGGTTAACATACTAAAATTGGAGATGAAATGGACAAGTATTGAGTGGTGAAACCATTTTTCTTCGAAAATACAAGATCTGGAAAACTGCTCTTTGACCTCTTATGATTCTGTGAATTTTATAAAATGTTCCAGTACGAATTTGATTTTGTGCCCTTGATAAAAATTGTAGATGACATTTTGAGGAACCATATACTGAAATTTCAGAATAAATGGGCCAGTAATGAACAACGAAACGATTTTTCTTCTACACGGGTGGATCTGGAAAACGGTACCGAGAATCGGAAAAAGTAAATCGATTATATATTTTAATCCAGAACGAATTGGGCTTCGATTTCTTCATGAAACTTGTACCTCTAGGTCTTAGATACAACATCTAAAAATTTCAGAATTTTCTGAGTTCATTTAAGGGTTTAATGGAAACTATTTTCGAAATTGTGCGTGGGTGATGTTAAAAAAATCATTTTTCGGTGATGTATGGACAGTACGTATTCTTTGAAGCCTTTTTTTATATGGTGTTCTTCATGAAATATTTACCTCTGGTCCTTTTCTATAACATATAAAAATTTCAGAATTTTTGGAGTTGATATAGGATTTTTACCGAATTTGTGAACAAAACTGTGTATAGCAATATTCCGAAATTTTAAGGACTGTGATGTGTGAATTGTACTGATTTGTGTGATGCTCTTATGATTTGGTGTTCTGGACGAAATATTTTCCTCTAGATATTTTATATAACATGTTAAATTTTTAGAATTTAATAAGGCTGTTTACTAATTTTGCAAGAATTATGACCAAAGGAGCGCAATCTGTTTTTATCCGAAATTTTGTTATATTTTCAAAAATAAATAAAATTGCTCCATGTGATATAATGTCTTGAGTGGTTGATTATGCTGCATATGTGGTGACATGTGGCATGTTATATGACATCAAAAGCTGGTTGAGACTCTTGATATTGATGCATCAAATGTCATGTTGAAATTGAGATACATGTGTGATATAAATTGAGATAATAATGATATTGTCAAAGGTGTGAGCCGACGATGCCCCGGGAGTCAGGATACCCAAAGGTTTGAATGAGTCGATGCCCTTTGGATGCCTGGTTATATTATGAATATATGCCTAGAGGTTTTCCCTGGGAGTGTCGGGATGCCCGATTGTATTATGATACACGCCCGGAGGGTGAGGGGTTGTATCATGATACATGCCCGGAGGGTAGGGGTAACTATTTTCATGGCGAGCCCCGGAGATTCCTTGTGGCACCCCTCGACGGCCTCCGATCCGATTAGGGTCGCCACAGTTCGCTTACCATTTACTTTCCTTATTAACATACCACTCTGATACCATTTCAAGTGCGACGGGTCCATACAACTTGGGGGTTTACATTTTTTTTTCTTTTTTTCGATCGGTCCCTTGCGCAATTTATATGCGGAAGCACATCCAACAACTCCCTTCCCTATATTCAGAAAACGATGCACACCTACTAAATATTTATAAGTAAAAGCCGTACACCTTTTATTTACTTAAATCAAATGGACATTGTTCATCGGTACATCAAAATGCTGTAGTCTTCTATATTTGGCTAGACTCCAAAAGATGACAGACATTTCCTCAAACAGTCATACACTTAAAGTCCATCGATCAGTGTCGGCGTCCAAAAGCTCCTTCCCTTGCTATCCTCCTCCTCACGGTTATATCCAACCGTTCAAACCATCTACTAATCTGAAATTTGAGTATGTTATGTACCAAGGTGTCCTTTACAAGTTTCATGAAGAGATCTAGGTCAAATAACCAAAGTATGGTCACCATTTAAGTCCATGAAGTCTCGGGTGTCTCGGAATACTTCACCAGAACCATCATTTCCAAGATCTAGCCGATTCACCAAGCTTTACTTGTTCTTTTCGCTTCAAATTTGAGTATGTTGTAGTTTAAGGTGTTACCTACAACTTTCATGCAGACATCGAAGTCAAATCTTCAACAGAAATCAACATGCAAACAAGAATCCAGTAAGAAGTCAGTGAAAACTTCACAGATCTAGGGTCTCCGTATAATAGAACTTTAACCCCTCATATCTCCATCATTTTCCACGAAATTTCAGTATGTTGTAGTTAAAGATGTTAGCTACAACTTTCATGAAGACATCGAAGCCAAAATCGGACTCCAAACACACATGCAAGCTCAAACAAGTTACTGACTCCTACAAACCGAGCAAGAACAGTCACACGGCTTGAAAACAACCAACCCTTACCTCGGTTTTTCTCACAAATAACACCTAAAATTGAACATGCAAACCATATACACGCATGCAAGAGAAGTTAGAGGACTCCACTTGCCTCTAGACCACACGAACGGCGGCACACCGGCGACGATCACGGCGGACGGACGGCGACGGTTCCTTCTCCTCCTCTCTCGGCCTCCCCTCTCTCTCGCATCTCACTCTCTCGGCTCACTCTCTTGGCCGAATGCCACTCTTTCTCTCTCTCCCTTTCTCTCTCTCTTTCTTTTTAGTGGCTTTTATATTGCATGAGGCCGCCCAAGATGGCCAATGGGGGCAGCCACACCTTGCACAGTCTCCACGCCACTTGGCAGCTCGGAGGAAACACATGGCCTCCTTCATGGAAGATGGGCCTCCATCTTCGGCTGGGCTTGGGCCAGCAATGGGCCGGCGATCCCTCCTCCTCCTTTGGGCTCCGCAACTAAGCCCAAATGGCCGAAAATGGGGTAAGGTTATGGGCTGGTTTTAAGCTAATGCTTTGGCCCATATCCGATCCTAATAATCCCCCCTTAAACCTAAATTTTATAAACACCTAATTGAAATTTATAAATCACAAAACTTTGTGACCTATCTTAATAAATTTCAATCCATAATCCCACATGGCCAAAACTAGAATTTTTCTTTCAATTAATTATTCACTAAGAGCTTGGCCAAAGTCTAAATGCAAGACATTAATTTGAGCACCCCTAATGACCGGCAAGGAATTCTAGGATGCCACATTCCTCGTGACGCCAGGTGGGATGCGAGATGCTCGGAGTGTGTGTGCTAGATGCCCGGGGGTGTGTGCCGGAGGTTCCTCGTGACACCAGGTTGGGTGCGAGCGATAAATTGTGGGATGCAAACATTGGTCCCTGGATGAAAAATATGAGATCCTTATGAAAGATAAGAATTGAAATTGAATCATGTGCATAGGTGTATGCATATGGCATGATGCATGATCTACTTATGAAAGTAAATTGATGCTATTTTATATTGAAAATGCGTTCATGAAGAAGTGAATGGATCTCATGGTGATGTATGCTTGATAACATGGATGATACGAATCATGGTGGTATATGCACGATGGCATGGCAAGATATGCATGATTGCATGGTAATATGCACGGCTGCATGGTGATGTATGCTTGATAGCATGGATGATATGAGTGCATAGTGGTATATACACGTTGCATGGTGATATATGCATGGCTGTAAGGTGAGGTATGCTCGAATGCATGAATGATATGTGTTTTATTCATGATACCTTGATTGTTCTGTTTGATGCATTGTGTAGCTTGGTGGATCTTTACTACTGAGTAGTTGTACTCACCCCGTTTGAGGAATAACATTTTAGACTAGTTAAGATGCCCCTGCTGCCACTGCCACCGGTAGATGGATCAAGTGGTTGGATATAACCGCGTGGAGGAGGATAGCAAAGGAAGGAACTTTTTGACGCCAACACTAATCAATGGACTTTAAGTATACGACTGTTGGAGGAGATGTCGGTCATCTTTTGAAGTATAGCCAAGTATAGAAGACTACGACATTTGATCTACCGATGAATGATGTCCATCTGGTTTAAGTAAATAAAAATGTACGGCCTTTACCTATAAATGTTTAGTGGGTGTGCATCATTTTTTGAAAATAAGGAAGGGAGTTGATGGATGTGCTTCCACCATATAAATTGCGCAGAGACCGATCTAAAAGATGTAAACCCCCAAGATCAATAGACCTTCAGGTCAAGCAAGAGAATGGAAATCAAACTGTGGCAACCCTAACGGTTCGGGGGCCGTCGAGGGGTGCCATATTATTGAAGCATTTTTTCAACACAATCAAAGCAATGCCCGAGATCAAGAGTCCTCAATAACAACAATTAGTGAAAGAGCAAATAGGGGTTAATGTGTCAAGGAATCAATGCAAGAGAGCTAAGATGAGGGTGATCAAAATACTGATAGGTGGGTATAAGGAAGAATATGCGCAGGTATGGGACTATGCTGGTGAATGCATGTTTTGAAACCCATCTAATAAGGTGTATGTAAAGGTTGTGGAGAGGCCACTCCCTGATCTTGGGCCTAGATTTGATATATTTTATATTTGTTTTGATGCATGCAAATGAGGCTTCGTGGCTGGTTGTAGAAGAATTATAGGATTGGATGGATGCTTTCTAAAGGGTTTGTGCAGGGGGGAGATGTTGGCTACTATGGGGAGAGATGCCAATAATCAAATGTTTCCGATAGCTTAGGCTGTGGTGAAGATAGAGAACAAGGATATTTGGTCCTGGTTTCTCAAAAATTTAATGGATGACCTTGAGACAACTGATGGGGGAGGATGGACATTCATGAGTGACCAACAGAAGGTAATTTCATTGTCAATTAATTCACTCCCTTTTAATATTAATCATTTACATATTTTTCCTGACTTGTATTTATTGGTTTGAATTTTTGTAGGGACTTATTCTTGCATTAACTGAGTTGATGCCACATGCTGAGCATAGAATGTGCGCGAGGCACATATATGCAAATTGGTCAAGGAACTTCAAAGGAGATAGGCTCCAGAAGCAATTCTGGCAGATAGCAAAGAGTACCAACATGGCTGATTTTAGATTAGCCAAATAAGGATTGTTGCAGCTAACAAAGGAAGGTTTTGATGCACTCTTCCAGATAGAAGCACTAGTGTTGGGCCTTCTTCAGCGAAGAGTTCAAATGTGATATCATTGATAATAACCTCAGTGAAGCTTTCAATGGCAGAATTTTAAAGGCCGAGTGCAAACCAATCATCAGCATGCTTGATGATATTTGAGTGATGGTGATGACTAGACTGCATAGGCAAAGAGATGAGGCTATGAAATGGACTAGAGACTGTGGCGCTAGGATTATGAAGTGATTAGATGCAAACATTGCTGCTAGTAGGTTCTGCCATCCATTTTGGAATGGAGATAATGGATATGAGATTATTCAAAATCAAGATAAGTATGTTGTCAACCTGGATAGAAGAAAGTGTTCATGCCGAACTTGGCAACTGAATGGAATTCCCTATGCCCATGCAATTTGTGCTATTCATATGAAGTAAGAAAACTTAGATGATTACTTATATGATTGGTATAAAAAAAGCTCATACCTTGCTTCATATTCATGATGCAGCTTATTAGAAGTAGCAAATTTTGGGAGCCAACAAATCATGAAAGCCCTTTACCTTTGCCGCTAAAAAAGCAAATCGGAAGGCCAAAAAGAAAAGAAGAATGCAGTAGGAAGAGGCATCAACTTAGAGAATGAGTAGGACTGGCTCAAAGATGAAATGCTCCTATTGCCGCAAGGAATGACACAATAAGAAAGGTTGTGATCTGAAAAGGCAGCATCTACAGCAAGATGTAATGGATGAAGGTAGGACTGAGGGCCCTACTGAAGAGCTTCTTATTGAGCCTAGTGAAGGTAGGACAGAAGGCCCTGCAGTAGTGCCTACTAAAGGGCAAACAGAAAGCCTTGCTGTAAGGTAAGTATCCTCTTTACCTCAGTAACTTTACATTTCCTATTCGATAGAGTTTGATGGTTGACCATGTGTACTGGCTTCTCTTGTGCTTTTCCTCTATCATGCACTTGTAATTTGATAAGTTTTCTCCATTTGTTTCCACCATGAAAATGAGTAGATGTCTAATTATTTATTGTAGTTGGTCATGATCCTGATATAGTACATTGTTGTAAGGCCTTCTAAAGGGCTAGAAAAAGGCCCTGTTGTAGGCTCAAGTGTAGGGACAGGGATTGGAACAGGCAGGATAGCAACAACAACTGATTCTAGGATAGTAATAACAACTGAGTCCACTGTTGAGCAAATGAGAAGAAAAACAGTTCTTGTAAGTTGTACATCATTGTATTTGTCTTTTATGGGCTTAATTTTAAATTTGTTATATGTTTCTCAGATGAGAAGACGAGCAACTGCACAAGTTACAGAGGCCGCTCCCCCATCTGTTGCTACTAAAAATGACGCACCACAGCGAACAAGAGGGACTATTAGAAAAATATTAAGGCAATATGGTTATGGGATTTACACAGATGAACGAACTAAAATGACTATTTTGAATGTAAGATTTGTAGGCCTCATGCTTTTAATTTATTGTACTTCAATTCATTTGGTTGACAATATCGCTATGTTCTTGTAGCCTGGGAGAACTTCGGAGGTACTTTTCTCTCAAGGTGGGCCAACTCAAGAATCAAGGGCGCAGCCAAAGAAGAGTGCTCCAAAGAAGAAGACAGTGGGTATAGCTACAAAACAGCCATCCAAACAGAACCTAGCACCAGTTCCATCTCAACCAATGTTTGCGTGTGATAGTGATGATATGGACCAACACATGACACGTGCTAGAACAAGAATAGCACCCGTCAAAAACAAGGAAAAGGAGGTGACAGAATGCCTAGTTAAAGAACCTGCACATCCAGTTCGAAAGAGTGCTCGGATTATGAATCAATTCAAAGCTCCAAGACGAAAAGGAGATCAGGGTGTTGTCCATATTGATTGATGGGAGGGTGCTGGACTTGGTCTTTTTTATGTGGTGCTGCTGATGGGAGGGTGTTGGACAGTTTATTTTTAAGTGGTGCTGGACATGATCTCTCTTTTTATGTTATTTTTTTAGGAGGGTGATGGATATTATAGCACTGATGATAGTTGCTGCCTCCATATTGCTGTTGGTGTGCTAGTGCATCTCGTTGTAGGGCTGTTATGTTGCAAGAAGGTGCACTAGCAGGCCAGCTGGTGCAAGAATAAGATGCAAGATGCACCACGATGGTGCAAGTTGAAATTGGCACTCAAGTGATCACTATTTGCAACTTGTGCAACATAAATGATCACTTTGTAATCGCGACTGGCACTTAAATAATCACTTTTATAAAAACTTAACACTCAAGCGATCACTATTTACAACTTTTGGCACTGAAATGGTCAATTGTTAATTTGCCACAATCCCTTAATTTTGCCATGGTTTGCAGTTTGCTGTAAAATCAGCAAACCATTACAATGATAAAAATGCAGCAACCATTCTATTTGGAGCAAAAACTAACTAAAACAAACATTGCAATACACAACTAAACAATAAAAAGTGCTCAAAACCAATGCATTCCAATTCCAACCTTCCATTTTGCCATGGTTTGCAGTTGCAGCAAACCAACAAACCAACAAATCAGGAAGGCAAATAAAAAATGTAGCAAGCAAACATTGCATTTATGAAGTGCTCATAATTAATGCATTCCAACTCCAACCTTACATTTCTACCATGGATTACAACAAAACCTTCTGCTTCATACAAAAATGGTAGACATACAAAAATCAACTATGGTAGATATACAAACTTCTTCTCATTACTGACTTCACATTTGAATAAACTACACAAGAGAATAAGAACACAATCAATGCTCGATAAAAGTTTCTTTCAATTTTCAGCCTTGAAACCTCCATCTTCAAATGGTCGACCAGAAATGTTAAACCCATCATTTGAGCTTGCATTGAGTCGACATCCTCCAACTCGTCCATTAATGCAGGTGGAGGTTGATTTCGGCCTTCAAGTAGCTCCAGGATCACCTATGTCGCTCAATCAAAGAATTTCTTATCAATCAATTTGAAATATTTGCACTTTGAGTCTTCTTTATATCTGTCGCACACATGGAATTTTCTCCCGGGATTCAACGAAGTCCAAGATGTTCTTCTCGGACTCGGTAACCCACAATAACAATAACACTCACCATCTAATTTGCTTTTTTTTTTTATAGGAATGTGAGCCACTGCTGAAGCTTTTGCCATCCATTCGCAAGAGCGAGCTGATAACTTTGAGAGAAAATCGAAGTATGCACTCAAATTGGTCGAATTGGTTCAATTTCCAATTCTACTCAAATTTGGGGATTTCGGGTTTCTTATTTGGGGGAAAAGACGCTAAATGACACTGTTTCATTGTTTGCATACCGATTGTATTCTTTGGCGATCGACGTTGGCTTCAAATATTAATAAAAAATGCCACATCGGATTTCCGGCCAACCTGATCGGAGTTGGCACCAAAGTGAGCATTTTTCAAAAATTTTGGCATTTAAGTGATTCGACTGAAACTTTTGGCACCAAAGTGGGCGCCGTACACAACTTATGACACCATTAGTGCACTTATCCCCCATATTTCTTTTCTATTTCTTTGTCCAACCACCCTTTTTGGAAACAATCTTTTGTAACCCCATTTTTATTTTTATTTTTTGGTAAAGGTAAGAGATATATTGAACTATAACCAAAAGCTAAACAGCTATACAACAAAGACGTCAAGACGAGGGGAAGGGTGCCAAGAAAGGAAGCCACAGCAGTGGCAAACAACAAAAGCAATAACGAAGCAGCCAAAACAAATGCAAACAAACAGCCAAACAATGGCTACCAACAAAGAAAAGGGGCTCCTACACAAGAAAGTCGCAACAAAAATGCACCAGCACCCACCCAACCAGCGGAAGCATCGAACTCTTAACACACAAAAGGTAACCGCGACCAACTATAGAGCAGTAGCCAGCCAAAGTGCATTTCAAATGACGCAGTAGCCAACAGCGTACACCAGCAACCATAAGCCCTTAGCGCAAGACCAACAAGAAGCAATGCCAGGCAACCAACTAGCCTGCCAATCGGCCAACAACCCACTGAAACTATAGGGCATTGACGGACAGCTTAGGAGAGAAAATAGACGAGTCGATTCCCTAGTTGCGTTGGAGCCTCCTATTTCTTGTAGTATCTGCAACATTGATGAAGGTTAAGGCTTTATCCTTGATGACTTTGAGGAGGTGGTTCTTTAAGGCCGGGATAGCCAGAGCTTGTTCCCTAAAAAGAATACTATTCCATGTTTTCTAGATAAGATAGCACAGGGCTCCAAACAAGAAGCGAGCCATGGAATGCTAGAATTCTTTGCCTGACAAAAACTTCAACGCCCACCGGAGACTGTCCTACCAAATCTCGTGCCGCCAAGGAAGGTTGCACCTGGCAGCCTAAAAAGATACAAGTTTGGTAGTAATGAGGCAACCAAAAAATAAAGGATCGATAGAGTCCAGCCTAGCATTGCAAAAGGCACACGAGACACTCTTAATTCTCCCATAAGAAAGTAGAAGAACTTGAGTAGGTAGTCGGTTCTTCACAATAAGCCACATAATAAATTGGTATTGCGGAGGGATCGAGCTACTCCAAATGAATGAGAACTAAGGCACTAGAGTTCCTTTAGGTCGAATATATTCCCAAGTAGCCGCAATAGAGAAGGTGCTAGTAGTGCTCCCGATCCAGCAGAAGCGGTTAGAAAAGTGCGAGCGACGAGAAGGGGAAACTCCCGAGCATCCAAGATGGCCCTTACCTCCTAGCCCGCAGTAGAGAATAGGTCCGCAACCGACACCATCCTAGGTAGCTCGGATTGATAGATGTATGTGTCTAAGAGCAACAAATTAATGGGGCCTCTAGGATGCTAGTGGTCGAACCAAAGAGACACAAAGGAGCCATCCCCAATATTCCATTGGAAGGACAGGCAGAACTCTCTTTTAAGATGGAGTAGCTTCTTCCAATCCCAAGAGTAGACCGTAGGCTTGTTAAGCACCTAGAAGTTTTTCCTTTTTCAAGAAATTTGAGTGAATCCACTTACACCAAAAGGACTCCTTATCAGTAAAAATGATTCAAATGTGTTTCAACATAGAAGTCGAGTTGCAATCCCGAAGCTTACGAATGCCAAGCCCCTCTCTTCTTTAGGAAGGCATACTTCGTCCCAAGTAACTTTCGCACCTCCTCTTCTAAGGCCCGAGCCTTTCCAGAGAAACTGCCTTAGGATTTGCTCTATGCAATCTAGCATGGCCCTAGGTATCATAAAGACACTAGCCCAAAAGGCTTGAATAGCATGGAGGACTGACCTTATAAGTTGCAAGCGGCTTGCAAAGGATAGAAAGCGATGCGCCCAGGAGTGAACTCTAGCTGTAATGTGGTTAATAAGAGAGACACAATCCGCCTTGCCAAGTCTCGAAGAGATGATAGGGACCCCTAAGTAGCAAACCCGGAGGTTACCTTCTTGGAACCCAAAGGTATGAAGAATTTGGTTCCTAGTAGAGGTCAACACACTAGCCAAGGACACTTCACTTATGTTAATGTTTGGAACCACCCACTCCAAGCCGAGAAGGTAGTAAGGCCATCCTTAAGAAGAGAAATCGAGGCCAAGTTTGCTTCATAAAGAATAAAAATATCATCTGCAAAGAATAAGTGAGAAAGAAACGTAGCCTTGCATCTCCAAAAGAATTTGAAGCGGGGTTGCCTTAAACGAAGGAGAAAGATCCTAGAAAAGATTTCCATAGCCAATGTGAAGAGGTACGAAGATAAAGGGTCTCCTTGTTGTAGTCCTCGACCACTCGAAAAGAACCCATGCATCTCTCCATTTAGAGATATGGAAAATTTAAGAGTGTGGACACAAATCATAATGAGTTTGACTAGAAAATCAGGTAAACCAAAGGCTTGAAGAGTGAGATCTAAGAAGTCCCAGTCTAGAGTATCATAAGCTTTTTGGAAGTCCACTTTTATGGTACACTTTAGTGAATAGGTGTCTAGTGGAAGCCACTAAAAAGCTCTTGGGCAAGGAGTATATTATCCCTAATACGATGGCCTTTGACAAAGGCATTCTGAGGAGGACTAATTATAACTTGAAGCACAGCAGCCACTCCGTTAGCCAATAACTTGGTGATGCATTTGTAAATTGTATCACAGCAAGCTATAGGTCTATAATCCGAGACCGTATAAGCATTATGAACCTTTGGAACCAAGACTAGGATAGTATTATTAATCTCTCGTAAGAGTCAGCTAGAGTTAAAGAAATCTTTTACTGCCGTAATGACTGATGGTCTAATCATTTCCTAGCTAAGCTTAAAAAATTCTGTCTTAAAGCCATCCGACCTTGGGGCCTCACCACTGCCTAAGGGAAAGATTGTGTCTCAAATCTCTACATCAAAAACAGGATGAGAGAGAGATCTAACTTGCTCATCATCGAGAGTTCGTTGAACAACCGCAAGGAGATCCTAGATGGTAGGATGCCCGAGCAGCTCACGGGTGCAAGGAGGTTCTGAAAATGGTCAATGAACTGCTGCCACACCAGAGGTGGATCGGTGATTAGGACACCCGAGTCATCGAGGACCAAGAGGATTTTATTCCTTAATGCCCTTTTGTTCACTGAGTGGTGAAAAAAAAATTGTATTCTGGTCTCCATCTTTGAGCCACATAATCCTAGATTTCTGCTTAAAGAAGGACTCCTCTTAAATAAGAAGACCTGAGAAGATCCTCAAATGATTCTTTTCGAGCTCGGCAAGCGACACACTAGTCGAATCTAGTTGTAGAGGATCTTGAGTGGCCTGAAGAGCATTTCTTGCCTCGGTTGTTCTGGCGGAAATGTTGGAGAAGACATCCCTGTTAAGCTGCTTGAGGTGGCCCTTGAGGATCTTCAATTTACAAACTAGGTTTTACATGGGGTAACCCACCCCCTGATTCTCCAATAGTCGAAGATTTTAAAGGATTTCCTTTGTTGAGACAAGGATAGAACTTTAACGACTATAAGGGTATAATCGAATATACCTGGGGCAAGAAAAGAGGCTTCTGAAAAGGGGAAATCCTAGCTCCATTTATCATTCACGAGCACTCTATCAATCTTCCTCAATTTGTGGTTGGTACTTGACAAAGTAGCCCAAGTAAAACGAAAGCCAACGTACCTTAAGTCCTATAACTCGGCTTGGGCTAGGTAATGTCCAAAATCATTAAACGAAGGCAACCAGGTATCCATGCTACCCACTCGATCCGAAGGATCCTTGATGACATTAAAATCTCCTACCATTAACCAATCTTTCAGACTCCACCTTCACAGACTCCGAGGCTTAGGTCTTCCACCAACACCATCTAAGGACCTGAAAATGGTTATACAATAACCAGTGAGACAATGTCTCAGCAAGTCCACCCCCTAAACCCCTATTAGGAAGAAAATACGTCTTGGGGCGTTCTAGCCACACAAACACACAATTAGAACAGAGGACTTACCTCGCCTTAGTTGCTTCCTACACGTTAGCACAGTTCATATCACCAATGTATATAATTAATGCACATAACAATTGGAATGCCTCAGCAACTCAATCAATCACAGGAGTCCCGATTATAAGGTCAAACCTTTATGGCAAGTCCCATATCATGCTACACAGTTTTTCTCTCATAATCAGGGTCATCAAACTCACTCAGTCATGTGTTCCAATTGTTAATTAAGCCCTTCAAGGGCACCACCTACTCTTCAGTCCAGTGTCTTCTAACTCAGCCAGGCTTCATCTCACCACCAATGAGCACGGCGACATCTCTTAATAGATGGCTTTCCCGAAGGAGCATAAGTCCAGAATTTACTGCGACCCGAGTCCCACTCAGTGGGTATCCCATATAGGGTAACATCCATCTTATTCAAATCAGGGACGAGTTCTCTTGATCAATCACACGACCAATCAATCTCGGCCCTAGACACCGTGTATTGCACTCAAATGCCTCCATTAAAATGGTGATCCTGGCCTGTTTTATTCATATTAAAACATTCGGGAAATAGTCGTGTGTGGGTACATGGTCAATTTGAATCAGAAAAACTAATACCTTTCCTTTTTCAAACCCCATTATTAGATATAGTACTTAAAATCCATTTTCGGTATTAAAACCCGACACTCGGGATTTTCCAAATAAATTCCATATTTTCACAATCATCACTCAATTTGCACAATCCAACCATCAAATGCATAATCTAAATACACCACAAAGTCGCACAAAATTCCGGTCACCGATTATCTAGATCTAATTTCCGGAAAATAATGAATAATTAATTACATTCCAAAAATAAATAAATAAATAATATATTATTAATATAATTTAATAAAATAATATTTACAAATTCGAAATAATTAACTAATTTGAAATAATTAATTAAGGGCTTAATCAAGATTACACTAATTTAATCACATAATTAGCCTTAATTAATTAACCACTAAACTAATCCATCCACATAATCAAATAAACATTTAAATAAGCTTCTTATCAAAAAGAAAAACATTTAAGCAAGCTAATCCAACCATCTAAACATGCTTAGCCTAATATAAACACCCCTTAAGCATAATTAACCTCCTAAGTAATGTTTAATGAGTAAACTTACCAGTTTAGCATTTTGGTGAGTCCACGGTGACAGTCATGCCAAGGCAGGCAACAAACCTCCTAGTTGCGACACCAACTAAGGCCGGGAAGGGCTTGAAAATGGGCCGCGAAGACTGAAGACCTTTGCTGGAACTTTAGCTTCTATTCTTGGATTGTAGAGGTTGAACCGGTGGCTGAAATAGCAAAGAAACAAGCTGATCGAGGCTCTGGCGAGTAGGTGGTCGATAACCGGTGGCTCCCAGGGGTCTTAGGGGTCTTGTGGGTGGATGGAATGGGCGAAGGAAGGGTTGGAATGGGAGAAAAATGAAGAAAAATGTGAAATAGGTGAACCAACGGGTGGACCGATGGACTGGCGGGTGGCAACTTGCGACGATCGGAAGGGACGGCCAGCGGCTCCATTCGAGGCGAGGCCATGCACTTAGGAATGGTCTGGATGTGCTCTTCGCAATGGTGGGTGGAGTGTTGGCTAATTCTCATGGGAAAACAACTTTTAACTCGAGTTTTTGACGAAATGTCAGCTGGAGCAGAAACTGGAAGAAAGGAAAACATAGGCGAAAATCGAGTCCGACAAGCTAGGGGCTGCTCAGTTGGCTCGTTGGCTGCTCCCTCTAGTTTTCCCAAGCTCTCAAGCACCCTCAACAATGGAGAAAGCCTTGCTTCAAGGAGGAATAAGGCTGTTGAAGAGAGGGTTTCCCCAAAGGCTTCCTAAGCCTTCAACACTTGTCAAACACTCCTCTCTCTTGCCCCCACCATGACAGTCCATGAACTCAGCCACTCTCTCTCCTCAAGCTTCCTCCATAAGCTTGTTAATAGGTCCAAAATGTGGTGTATCCCTTGGCATACGAATTTTGGACATTTGTACGTCAAATTCAATTAATTTCATTCAATTCCTAAACCAATCAATCCAAATTGAAGCTCATAAATTCATCCAATGTAACCACACTTCAATCCACATTTTTCCTTGATCATAAAATCATCTTGGATCCTAAAAGTGTGACCAAAAGCGGGCCTACCAATTCTTCCGAACCAAAATAACCATACTTTGATTTTTTGCCGAAGAACTCGGTTTGTAGAAAAATATTTTGAAGACGAGTCGATGTTCCTAAAATGATTTGTGACACGATAAAACTTCCAATTTTTTAATTTGGTTTCAATTTCATGATTAATTTCATTTTGGCGTTACTCTAACATGTCCTAATCTACTGTGGCACCTCGAAGCGCCCGAGGTCACCACAGATACCATAGATGAACCTTAGTCCCTAGGCATTTTTTTATTTTAAACGGTCTCAGCGCATCTTATTTGCGGAAGCATAATTCAATATTGCCATCTCTCCCTCCAACAATCATGATATAATGCGCACCAACTACACATCATATGAAAAGATAAGGCCGAACCACTTTTTATTTACATATATTTATGATGGGTTTCTCAGGTCGGTACATCCAAAAAGAAAGGCCAAGACTCTTAACTACACTTGGCCACTACCCAAAAAGGTATCTCGACCCTTATATTGATCGTGTGTCATCCCCCATCTATAAGTGTCGGCTACTCTAAAAAAAAAAAAAACATCAACTCTCTACCCCTCATGCGGCCATCACACCCATCCTGGTGCGTCGGGCGGTGGTGGCGGCAACATCCCCCTAAACACTCCATCTCGGTGGACGTGAACTGACAGAAACTCCTGAATGACGGGGTCCCCAACCAAGCCCACATCGTATATAACCAGCACTCGCATTCGCACAAATGTTAGTCCAGGGATGGTAACGCAGTCGATCTCCGTACACTCTACCTCTACATTCGATGGAATGCCATAGAAGGTGCCCCGCGTAACAGTAGGGAGCGGCATCTTTCTAATCTGAAATGTTGGTGCTCGAAGGGGTGAGTATAGACACTCAGTAGGTAAAAGATCTAATAAACCACTCAATGCATCACACAATACAATCATAACAATCATAGCATAATACATGTAATTCATGCATCCAAGCATAACTTACCTTGCAGCCATGCATATGTCATCATACCATATGTACATACATCCTACATGTATCATCATGCCATAGGTGATCATCATCATGTCACACACATATCATCATACCATGGGTGATCATTATCGTGTCACACACATATCATCATGCCATAGGTGATCATCATCATGTCACACACATCCAAACGTATGTCATCACATCATATGTGCATGATTCAATTTCCACTTTTATCTCAATTTGATCACCACATTTCTCTTTCCCGGGATCAGTATTTGCATCCCACACTTTATCGCTTGCACCCCAACCTGGCATCGCGAGAAAAACCTCAGGCACACACCACCGGGCATCCGGCACCCCCACATCCCGGGCATCCTGACACTCCCAGGGCATTATCGGCCACCTCCAAAAGTTTCCTCATTCATCATAATTCATGTTCACCAATTTATGTCTCACAATTCAGCATGGCACATGATGTAATGGCAACAAAGACTAATTCGGCATTTGATTCTATATGCAATGCCAATTATCATCACACGCTCAGCAATATTCAATATCCTCAATCAATATGATTAATATGGCTCATCCAAAGCAAAATAATCACAATTTCAAGCATTTGAAATTTGTATAATCCATGCTTACACAATTTTAGAAAATATTTCCATTAAATGCCCAAATAGTCTTTAAAAATTGTGAAATTTGAACATGTGCAAATCAGGACATAATGGCAGATATTTCATGAAGGACACTGCATCGAAAGATTCTCACACAATTTGATATAGTTCATGCAATCACAGCATTTCTATTCTATCAACACAACTTGCACAAATTTTGAAATATTTTTGGTTAAATAGGTATATGAACTTAAAAGATTATGAACTTTTAATATGTCATAGGGAAGACATAAAGAAGGATACTTCGTGAAAAACACTTTACCAAAAGAGTTTCATAAATAATGATATAACCCATGCATTGAGACTGACTAAATCTAACGCGACAGATTACTCGGTTTTAGGAATAATTCCAATTAAATACTCTAATGACCTTAAAAAATTATGAAATTTTACCAGTTGATATTCAAGACCCTAAGGTATATTTTTCATGCAGACATCCAGGAAAAATTCATCCTAGATAATTAACTATGGACGGTCGAAGCACCTGTTCCTAGTACCGAACAGTCCAGTTTAGCTGTCTCCGAAAAATATAGTCACTGTATAGTTCATGAAGCCGCTGGAGTCTAGTACAATACTTCCAGATCTACCGTTTTCAAAGGAAAAATCGTTTCACTAGGCTACACTTGTTCTTTTTGCTTCAAATTTGAGTATGTTAGTATTTAAGATGTTATCTACAACTTTAGTGAAGGAGTTGAAGTTAAATTCTCAATAAAAAGTGACATGCAACACACAAAACCACCAAGAGGTCAACAAAACAGCTTCAATTGCTAAGCTTTCTTAGCTGTGGCATCCTAAAATTTCATGACAACCCCTAGATATACCATGAACCATGAATAGGTGATGGAAGCGCCATCAAAATATGTTATGGTCATTGGCTAATAAATTACAATAGATTAAGGCCGAGCATTTTAATGGATAATTATTTGATTGGAAATATATCCTATGTCCATGAGTGATTAAGGATTTGTATTAAAGGATAAATTGATAGGGAAATTTTTTATTCTTGGCCATGTACTTTAGAAGTTGGATTTTTATTGATTTATGTTACAAAGTTTTAGGGCCATATGAATTGTAATTAGGCATTTATATAAGTGGGGATTAAATGGAAAAATAGGAGAAGTTGTGGGCTGAGTATTTAAGGACCAAATCAGCCCAAGACAGCCCACCGTTTCCCCCTATTTGGCCGATCAAGGCTGGCCCAAGCCCAGCCGAGTGAGGCCCATTAGCTTGCATGGAGAATGACAAGTGGCGAGAGGGACTCTACAAGTGTCCTTCTCATGAAGCCAAGTGTCCTTCTTACAAAGACAAGTGTCATTCCATGCAAAATTAACCGAAGGCAAGTAATTAAACAACCAAAAAGAAAAAGGGGAGGGGCAGATTGAGCAAGGCACCGAGAGAGGAAGAAGATTGGCCGCCATGCATCCGCCTAGCTGCCGCCATCGATTGAGTTCACCGCCTAGCCTCGCCGTTGTGCTTGCTATGATTTTCATTGGATTTAAGGCAAGTAGAGTCCGTTAGCCTACACTTTGCTTGTTGTAGTTGTGATGTTGAATGCAGGAAATGCTTGAGTTGTGATGTTGAATGCTGGAAACTCGAGTGAATGGTGGTAGTTTTCCAAGTGAGCTGTTGCATGTAGGAACAGTCCGACTTTTAGTGATTTCGTGAGCTACATGAAATTTTATAAATGGAATCTCACTTCGACTTATGGATGAAAGTTGTAGAGGACTTCTTGGAGATTAACATATCAAAATTTGAGGGAAAACGGACAAGTATTTGTTGGTGAAACCATTTTTCTTCAAAGATATTAGATCTGGAACTGTTATGTTGATCTGTTGTGATTCTGTGAATTTTGTGAAATTATCCATTTCGAATTTCATCTCATGTCCTTCATAATAGTTGTAGACAACATCTTGAGGAACAACATACTGAAATTTGTCAATAAATGGACCAGTATTGATTTGGGAAATGATTTTTCTTTGAAATGGTTAAATCTGGAGATTGAGCCGAGGGTAAAAGTGAGTTGTAATAATTATATCTTTTAATAAAAAATGAATTAGACTACTATTTCTTCATGGAACTTATTACTCTAGGTCTTGGCTATAACATATCAAAATTTCAGAATTTATTAAGATCGTTTGTTAATTTTTCCAAAATTTTAACTGAAGGAGTGCATTCTGTTTTATCCGAAATTTGCTGTATTTTCAAGAATAAAATGGATTCCTCTATGAAATACGATATCTTGGGTAGTTAATTATGTTGTATGTGTGGTGACATTTAGCATGTCATATAGCATAAAAAAAAGGCTGGTTTAAACCTCAGATATTATTGCATCAAATGTTGATTTGAAAATGAGATGTATATGTGAATATACATTGTGATGATAATGATACCGTCGGAGGTGTGAGCCGACGATGCCCCAGGAGTGTCGGGATGCCCAGAGTGTGTGTGCCAGATGCCCAGTGTGTGTGTGCCGGAGGGTCCTCAGGAGTTTTGGGATGCCCGATGGTATATTGGTACGTAATTCCAGGGGAGGCCTGGTGGTATGTCGGTACGTAATTTCGGAAGGCAAGGGTAACCATTTTCATGGTGAGCCCCAACGATTCCTCGTGATGCCAGGTGGGATGCGAGATGCCCGGAGTGTGTGTGCCGGATGCCCGAAGGTGTGTGTTGGAGGTTCCTCGTGATGCCAGGTTGGGTGCGAGCGATATGTGAAGGATGCAAACACTGGTCCCTAGGAGAAAGATGAGATCCTTTTGAATCTCAAAATGGGAATGGAATCATACACGTGTGTGTGTGCATATGGCATGGGATATAATTGCCTATGAAATTAAGTTGATACTATATGACATTGAGAATGCGATCATGATGGTATTGAATGGATCTCATGAGATAGATACATGATGGTATCGATGATATCAATCATGCGCATGTATGTGTATATGGCATGGAACATGATTTGCTTTAATGGATGAATCTCATGGAAATGCAAGCATGATTACATGAATGATATGTGCATTTCACAAGAAATTATGGTTGTCTTGCTTGTTGTATTGTATAGTTTGATGAATCTTTACCGCTGAATGGTTGTACTTTTCCCTTTTGGGGACTAACATTTCAGACTAGATAAGATAGCTCTGCTGCCACTACCACCGGTAGATGGATCGAGTGGTTGGATATGACCGCAAGGAGGAGGATAGCGAAGGAAGGAACTTTTGGACACTGGCATTAATCGATGGATTTAAGTATACAACTGATGGAGAAGATGTCGGTCATCTTTTGAAATATAGCCGAGTATAGAAGATTACGGCATTTTGATGTACCGATGAATGATGTCCATCTGATTTAAGTAAATAAAGTGTTCAACTTTTACCTATAAATGTTTAGTGGGTGTTCATCGTTTTCTGAATATAGGGAAGGGAGTTGGTGGATGTGCTTCCGCCATATAAATTGCGCCGGAACCGATCTAAAAGATGTAAACCCCCAGGATTTATGAATTAAAATGAAATTCCTTGGTATCAAAGTATTATATTATCAGGTCAAGTGAAAGGTTAGCGAACTGTGGCAACCCTAATGGTTTGGGGGCCGTGTCGAGGGGTGCCACAGCTTGTTTTTGTATCAGAGTTATGGTCTATTTCGAGTGATAAGGTGCCTCAAATAGGAATTGAGGAATATGATAATAGTTGACTAACTTTGAACAACAGGTGATGGGTATTCACTCGTAGATCCCTAGTTGTTTATTATGGGTTGCTTTTAGGTGCCGGTAACATGTTTATGTTACTTATATATAGTTGTAGTTGCTGTTAAATGGAGACATTGAGTCATAGATTACTCCTGAGGTAAATGCTTGGAAATTGCAGGAAAGTCATGGTTCGAGCTGGAAGTGCTCATCCATTGAGGGCTGAAGCCTCTTTTGCAAGGGTTGAACCCCGAATGGAAGATATCCTGCAGGCATTGGCCAAGATTGAAAATCTAATGGAAAGACAAGCGTAGTAACAACCCGGAGTGGAACGTCGCCCTCAAGGACTAGTGGAACAATTTCTGAAGTTGAAGCCACCTAAGTTTAATGGAACACGAAGTCCTAAAGAGGCGGAACAATGGACTGATGGAATGGAGTGAAGTTTTCGATTGTTGGTCTGCAATGATGCTAAGAAAACAATTTTAACAGAGTACCAGCTGGAGGGAAATGCAAAGTTTTGGTGGAGAGCTTCAAGAGATATGATCTTTCCACCAGGTATTGATATAAACTAGGATGAGTTTGTTAAAGATTTCAATAGAAAGCATTTCTCTGATTGTGCCAAGGATAAGAAGTTCACTAAGTTTGTTCAGCTAGAACAAAAGGAGCCGACAGTAGATTAGTATGAGGCGAAATTTTCTGAATTGTCTAGGTATGCTCCCAGATTGGTTGATGATCAAGAGGAAAAAGCTAAGAGATTTTTGAAAGGGTTGAGGACTGATATTAGGAAACAATTGGTGCCTCTGAATATGAGGGATTATAATGAGATTTATGAGAGGGCACAGTTAGTGGAGCAAGAGCTGGTGAGAGAGCGATCAGAGTCTAAGAGACAGTTGGCCTTTAGTGATGTCAAACAGGGCAAGAGACCCTATCCTGGTCAAAGTCAGACCTCGGATTCTAAGAAAAAGAGTAATTTTTGAAATTTTGGAAGAGCTAGGGATGGCCTGAATATAGGGAAAGCACCCTATCAGCATGATGTTTGTCGAAGGTGTGATGGACGACATGGCCTAGGACCTTGCAAAATAGATGGTCGAAATGCTATGGTTGTGGACAGATAGGTCACCTCAAGAGAGACTGTCCACAAGAGAGGTCGCAGCTGAGTGTTGGCTTGGTGTGACAGGACTTGCGTGTCGGAAAAGAAGAGCAAAAAAAAAAAAAAAAAAAATTGGGTAATGAATTGTGTGTCACTAGAGATAGAGAGTCAGAAGAAAATAGAATATTAGGTTTTTCTTCTTTACTCATTTATTTATTTTTTATTTTTTTTTAGATTTTTTACATATTTACATTTTGACTCATTATTTATTGAAATTTTTAAAAATTAACTTCATATGTGTCGAAATCACGTGTCGAATTTTGAACTCGTATGTCGAAATTTCGAACTCGTGTGTTTATTAAGCATTAAGAATCTAACACTTGTTGATTGAGTGTCGGACATATGTTCTAGTGTCCAACACGATACAAAGCGCTCGAAAAGTGTCAGTCTTCCTAACCTACTACACATATAAAAAAGAAAAAAAGAAAAAAAGAAAGGGAGCAATCATTCGCTAATAGCGAAGAAAGCACGAAACTTTTACGTTTTTGTCGGTCTATCATAATTTCTAGGACAAAGCTTGTTACTAGCACTCCAATAGAAGCTTTGAAGGATATCCATCTCAAAACAAAAACCCATCTTACTTCGGTCTGGACCTCTGGGCCGCACCGGGAAGTGACGCTTGAGCCCGTGACCCGAGGAAGGCGAGAAAAGAGATTGGAAAACTGCGACTCTGGGCTTCATGTGTATGGCGGTGGTCAGCAGCCTCGGACAGACAATTCACTGTCGAATTGAACCAATAACATTGGACCGAGCTTCGAACGTGATCGATTCCTAAAAAATGGTGGATCCTGAGGAGTGCACCGAACATGTACTCTCTCTCACCACCCCTCGCGACGCCGCCCGCTTCTCTACCGTCTCCTGCACCCTCCGCTCTGATTCTGACATTGTCCGGCACAAGTTCCTCCCTCACTCCCTCCCCAATTTTGACCTGATCATCTTGACATCCTCGCCGCCACCGTCGCAACCACAAATTGCGTAAGAAAATTGTCTAAAAAGTCTTTAATTTATTGAACATTTGCCAATTCAATTATAAACATTTCAATTTTATAAATTAAATCTTAAACATTTTCATATTTTACTAATTAAGTTGATTCGGTTAATTTTAATCGAAAATTGTTGATATGGATACCAACTGTCCTACATGATATAGCCGACATGAATAATTTTTTTTTATTTCAATTTTTTTTTCTTCTTTTCTCTTTTTCTCTCTTTTTTTTCCCTTTCTTTTCTTTTTTTTTTTCCCCTTCCACGCTCGATAAGGGTAAGGGCGACGAAGCGCTCACTAGTCATAGGCCCTCACCAAATCTAGGTGATGGTCAAGACCTTCACTCACAACCAACAAGGGTCAGCCGGCCCTTATTGGGCTATGACCAGTGACCCTTGCCAAACTTGGTGGAGAAAAAAACAATAAATAAAAAGAAAGAAGAAAAGAAATAACATAGAATATATTAAAATATTCAATTTTTTTTTTTAAATGTCTACATCTGCCACGAACCGTCTTATGTCAGCGATTTCTATTTAAAATTGGCTAGAGGACTCAGTTGACAAAAAGTGAAAATATTTATAACTTAATTGACAAAATTGAAATGTTTATCTAAACCGGCGAAAGTGCAATAATAAGTTTAAAATTTTTTCGATGGTTTTCCCTGAATTGCATCCATACAAGTTCTTGAAGCCGACATAAAAATTACATACAATTCCATAACAACAAATTAATGGAGTTACTTGGTAAGTTGGGTTGTGCCAGTGACAGATCCGTGGCTGCTTAAAAATATCGACCCCCATTGGGGCCCCTGTTTTTCATGAAGTACCGTTAATACAGTTAGCAATCAGTTGTTCGGACAAGGAGCGAGCTTGAAGTTTTAGGAAGACTGATGACCAAGCGGTTTGAGCTCCATGGAGTACATGATTGACTCGACCCTGATATTAATTGATGACTGGACACGTGGATTCAAAAGAGATGGAGATCGAGCTCGGCTGCGTAGAGATTCTCATTTCCTCCAACTCTACTTTAACTCCATTCGAGTAAAAAGAACAATCCGATCAGATGCATGAGAAGCGAAACAAGCACATGAGTCCAATCCGATCAGATTGAGCATGTAGCAGCCGTAGAAAATGGAAAGAGAATTCGGCTGCCCTCAAGGAATCCTTCAAATGATCTCGAACTCAAACGTCAACAGCTCCAGTATAACACAAATAAAACAAACGTTCATGCACATTTTGAATTAGGCATCAGGCGTTCTCTCAACAGATCGAAAACCATTCGCTCCTGGACATATGCTTAGCCCACTTGAGATTGAAGTCAATATAGATCACAAGCACGCTTTCCGATTTTGTAGAAAGCTGCTAAAAATTGACAAAGGAACATTGAAAAGAACAACAACAGAAAGGGAAAGTACAGACTACAGACAAACTTGCTCCTTCCCTGCACAGAGCTATTGATTGGAATTCATATGCTGTCGAGATGTATTTGGATACCGAGTATGGCAGGGGATTCGCCAGTGTCTTTTGATTTCAAAAATAAAAGATTAAGTTTATATGTACCAAACTGAGCTTGGTTTAATTTTCTCTCAAATCACACCATTAATCTCTAGCCCCTTCATTCAATCATCTTCAATTGACTGTCTTAACTTGAGAATGCAAAATTCTCATTGCAAACGAGGCACGGAGTGGCCAAGTTTCACAGGGATTCTGAGGATCATGTCACTAAACAGGACAACTTGATTGTTATCAAACAGTGATGCATCTTCTGAAGAAACTGTATCTCATGATAGCTGTGTCAGGCTATGAAAGTGCTGTTGCTTTTAGTATGGAGTTGTGAATAATTTTATCCTGCTTATGCTATGGATTTTGTCAAGATGCAATTCGGAAATGTGGAAGTTGCAACTTGAGGCTAAGTCTGGCTATCCCATAGGACATAAACAGTGTTATAGAACTTGATAGATCAAAGCACAAGGCTTCGATACCAACATCACCTGTTATTCAAAGGAGATTGAGGAATGTGAGCAGCTTCAACATATTTGCTAGATATTTTCCAGCAAGTTACTCTCAAAGTTGGGGTGTGCATATGAAAAGTCTGTAGTAGGAATCAGGAACAATAGTTTATGATGTAACCAGTGTAAAAAAAATCCAAAGCATCATGCATCATTGATTGGGAAAAAGAGAACTGAATCGATCACATAATGCAAAGAGAATTCACCATTATTATTGATCCGTGGAAATGAACTCCCCACCTTAATTGACAGCAAATCTTTTGAATAAAGTTTGGTTAGGTATCCGGTGCTTAAGAAAAAGTAAAAGAGAATCATTTGAGTGAAAGGTATCTTCTGGTGATTTTAATAATTGCTGCTGCTATCTGCATGGGACATGCCCTACCCCCAAAGCTGTCTAGGATAAAGAAACATCAAGTTCAGTATGAACACCGAATGTGCTAGCTCAATGTCTCTACTGAGATTGATACAACTTCAAGTGACATGGATGTGCTATCTATCGATTCTTCACTGGCTTCATCAGGTAGTCCATCTTCAAATGCACAAATATTTTGGCTGGTCTGAGAGAAACTTTGAGATTTCCTTAGTCCTTCAAGCTCCATGGCAACCTCTCTCATGGTGGGCCTCTTTCTCCCATTCATTTTCAAACACCTCATGGCAAGCATTGCTACTGCAAGAATCTCCTCCGCCTTCGCTTCATTGGCCACAACAGGATCTAGGATCTTTGACAAACGGCTCTCCTTCATTAGCATGACAAAGCTAGCAACTAGATGTCTTCCGTCCTCATCTCCTAATAAGGATGTTGGCTTATGCCCCGTGAGTAACTCAACAAGCACAACTCCGAAACTGTACACATCACTTTTATCTGTGAACTGACTAGATCGGAAGTATTCCGGGTCCAAGTATCCGAAGGTCCCTTGCACAGCCGTTGTCAGGTGAGTTTTTTCTAACGGAACTGGCCTTGAGGTACCAAAATCAGAGACTTTTGCAGTGTACTTGTCATCCAGCAGAATGTTAGATGGCTTTATGTCTCGATGATAAATGGGAATTGAAGCTGCAGAATGCATGTAAGCTACTGCTTGAGCCACTTCACATGCAATTCTATACCGGTCTTCCCATGAAAGGGAACAATCTTTGTCCTGCTGATGAATATGCTGTGACAAGGTGCCATTAGGGACGAACTCAAACACTAGTAAAGGAAGCTTGGTCTCCAAACAACATCCTATCAATTTTACAATGTTCCGATGATTAACTTGGGATAGAACAACCACTTCATTGATAAAATGCTCAGTTTGGCCCCTGTCGATGATCTTCGACTTCTTCACAGCAACTATGGTACCATCTGGCAGCATCCCTTTGTAAACCTTGCCAAACCCTCCTTCACCAAGAAACCGGCTTTGGCTGTAGTTATCTGTTGCTCTCTGCAGATCTTCTTCAGAGAATATTGCTGCTCTTCCATCTCTTCCAAAAGGTGTAAACTTTTGTTGCAACAGCAAACCACCATTTTGCTTGAACAGTTTCTCCTTGACCATTCTATCTCTCCGCTTCCTTACATATCTGTAAAGCCAATAGCTGAAAAGCGAAAGACACAAGAATCCCATACCAATGCCAGCACCTAAATAAAACATGAAGTCTTTAAGGAAACTGGGAGATAACAAAGTCTAGTTCCGTCTATTGAAAATGCTCCTAATAATTTGCCTGACATGACCAATTAAATTTTACTGTTCCTAAGTATGGAGCATGTCAGAATGCTAACTTTCACGCTTTCCCAAGTCAGCCTATGTATAGGTTGCTGAAGTAGGTAATAAAACTCCCTCCTACATCACTTTTCTCTAAAGTAAATTCACAACAAAGCCATCTAAAATTTTCCAATTTGGTGCCTGCAATTTCTTGTGTACTTTGCCAATCCTAAAGGAGTACTGTCACAACACTGCAACATCCCTAGTGGTGACAGCTTCGATCACAAAACTTAGCTTAGAAGACAATAAACCATGGACTTAAATTGTCATGTCGCAAATGAAATGAAGAAAAAGTAAATGATGAATATTTGCATGAAGCCACAATACAAAGAAACAGCAAATGAGATTCATGTGTTGTATATCAATCTGTAAGCAAGGAAGAATCATCAGAGAGATCAAGTGCGTCAACTGGAGCATTTGAGCAAAGACCAGAAGTTGCCAAATAGATAAGATGCGAAGAGAAAAAAGGCTTAGTGTACATGGGTGTACGGCAAGTACAATGGTCCGATGTGTAGTATGCAAAATGGCACGTGTAAGAAAAAGCAATAATTTCACACTCGAGTTTTTCCTCAAGTATTGGATGCTTAATTTTGCATTAACGAATGTATCTCTCCGTGCAATAGTCAAAGATTTTCTAACTACCATCAACACAGTCAATATAAATACAGGAAAAGGGTAGTCTTTTCTGATCGGGCATGCAGAGTGGCTGGACAGAATTAGCAGAGAGATTGATGGCTACCTATCACGATAACCTGCTTGAAAGGAAACTTCTTCCGGTCAGGCATGCAATTGAGGCCATTTCGTAGCACATCTTCGGCATATCCACTGGGACAATAACAGAAGGAACTCTTGGAATTCTTTGCACAATTAAGGGGAATGAGGATGGAAGTAAAAGGGTAAATTACGGAATGAGTCATCATATTTGCCTCCAAAACGCTTTGCTTAGTGACATCAAATATTTCCGCAATTGATTCCACCGAGTCGTCCCATGTCACTAAATATGAAAGCATGGATTTAACTCCATTAGTTGTCTCATTAGTACTTGGGCATGCGCATCTTAGTGGAACCAGCACCTGTGCACCTTCAACAAGATTCACAGCATCAGCATTACAGTAGTTCTGACCAGCTAGAGCCTGGCAAGAGGTCAGGCCCTGGAATGTAACATTAGCTATGGTGAAATAGGAGTCATCCTTGGCCAGAGTGTAATTGGCCCGGTGCATGTACATGCTTCCAGTGCAAGAGCAAGGAACTGGAACTATGACCAATTTATCTAAAGGCATCTCTTCGGCAATGGATTTGATGTTGTTGACATTGGCTATGTCCAATGCATCTGAGCTGAGCAGCGAAGCGATAGCGAGCGGTGAGTTGTATAGGGAGGTCGAACGAAAGGTCAGGAAGGACCGGCATTGAGTTTGAGGGCCATTGTAGACGTAACCTTTCACTTTAGATGTCGTGGATTCGCAGTTGAGCTGCTTGTTGTCAATATATGGCTGTTCACTGTGGGATACGTGATTAAACAGAGGTAAGAGCAATAGGATCGGTGTTAAGATTGAGAAGGAGGACAGATCCATGGTTTTGGAATAAATGAGATTTGGCTTGCGCATAGGTGCAACTCTTGCATGCAAAGAACCAACACCTATATTGATGAAAACACCAAGCGCAAAGTTGCCGAGGCCGACACGCCGTAGAAAATCACCTTCAAGACTAATAATTGCAGAATTAAGACTGTTGACTGTCATCTAGCGCTGAGCATAGAGGTAGGCTTGCGGAGTTAAATGTTGACTGCCATTTTTCGTCGAAATAGCAAACCTGAAGAACTGTTCCAGCATCGCTCTGAAACAGGTTTCGTGTGCGTAATAGTTGGACACTTTTCCTTAATGGTGGGTCACTTTGTTTTGAAAAATGAAATAAAAGAAGGTTTGAAAAGTCAGAAAGCACAAAAGAGAAAAAGGGTGAACAGTGGTCGGTGATTTTTAAGAGCGTGAAACACTACGGTAGAGGGGAAAAAAAGAAGAAAGGACAGAAGAAGAAGAAAAGAAAGGAGTTTTGGCGCGTGCACACTGTGGATGCTTTGCCAAGCTGACTTGACTTTATAACGCAATGGCTGATAAGAGTTAAGCCCATCGTTGTCCAATCGAAGTAATTTCGGCTTTAGGGCTCAAATTTGGAATTTGAGAAAATTGAGCAACAAAGTCTGATTTTTGAGTCGTTAAACCATGTATTTTGTAGAAATGATACTTTAAGGTGTTGTGGAGTCGTGGGATTTTACGGATGGTGATTTGAATTTATGGTTTGCCCCAAACAAAAACTCGAACTTTCCCATATGCAGTGAACAGTGCGCGTTTAGCAACTTCAGGCCCTTATTTTGTGTTTTCGATTTGATTTTTGGGATGATCATGTTGGGATTATTGTACTATGTTAGAAGGGCTTTCTATTGATTATAAGTATGTTTGGAATGAGGTTCGATAGAGAAAGTTATAGCATAACTAAGTTTTACGCTCAAATGTCTTGTTACAAACGACTTGAATAATTGTTTTTCAGTATGCAATTTATTAGCGCATAGGAATCGTTTTGTTAACATTAAGCATAATATAGTTGTTTCGTGGTTGACGTATCATGTTACCCAAATTTAATGTCGTTTCTCGCTTATTTGATACGATCGCGAGATCGAAAGATCAAATAACGTGTATTATTTGATTTTGGGGCATTTCAAGGTGAGTAGTACTAATGTCTTATTTGGTTTTAGAAAACTCATATACTAAGGTAAGAGTAATCAACATATACTTGTATAGGGAAGTGAGGACCCATTTGTTGTATAAAAATGGATATAGTGCTCAGTACTTTTGAGTTATTGTAGGATTATTTGACAAACCTCTCTTGAAGGGTTATGCATGCTGTTTTGATATAATTGATTTATGTGATTTTGTAATGACTATTGAAAGATGATATGTGTGGTGTTGAGGAAATCAAATGTGTTATGAATGAGTAAAGGATTAAGTGCTATATGACAATGAAATTTTGTGTGAGTCACCTTTAAGACATTGTAGTAAAGAGTTAAGTGCTACATGGCAACTTGAGTTACGTGGGGGCCACATTTAGAGCCTTGCACTATTAACATATGTCGTAAAGGGCTAAGTGTTACACGATAATGTAATTTCGTGGGAACCACATTTAGGACCTTGTACTATTACTATATGTGATCAAGGGCTAAGTGCTACACAATAACATAATTTTGTAGGAGTTATCTCTAGGGCCTTAAGTTTAAATATTAAGCGTAAAATAAACCATCGATATGAGATTGGATGAGTCCGATTATTGAACTAAATTTGTGGTGCCTATTTTTGTTATTATGGATAAATGAGAAATTTTGCTATTTGACATAGCTAGATTGAGGTAACATATAACGTATTTTGTTCATACAAGTTGTTATATTTTTGTTTGGCAATAATGAGCTATGTCTTGAGTTTTAAATGTGTTATGTGAAAGTTTGATATGCTTTTATGGTATGTACTACTCACTAAATTGTGATTGTCCATTCCATTCATCTTCCATGTTTTCAAGTCCTAAGGTTAGCAATGAGTAGAACGAGAGCATTGCTGGAAAACTTTTGGGAGTTTATTTTGGGGTATGGCTTAAGGAGTTTGTTATATAGTTGTTGTAAGTTTGTTGGGTTGGTTGAGTTCTAACTATATATATTCTTTTTAGCGGACTATAGAAACTCTGATGTTGTAACCAACAACTAACCTATTGGTTTATCTGATATGTATATATGTTTTGAGATATACATTTTGTTATTAGGTAATTGGTTATATTTGAGGTTGCGTCCTTCGTGAGGAAGGATGACCATCTCATCACCCTTTTCTTGTAGTTTCGAGGTGTGATAGTGTGATTATTAATTAATGTATTATGTGCTCTTATGTGGTTATCCTTCTTTTGCTGAAGTACAACTTCCTTCCGTTTAGTACTCCGTGGGATGCTTATTAAGATCCAGAAAGAAAGTCTTGCTCCCTTAGTCCATTGGAAGGTTTACATTAGTGGTGGGGCCGTAAATGAATAAAGTATGGTTGTCTCAATTTTAAGCAGACTCCATGGCTTAGTAAACAGCACTAGACCTTTTCGTCTCCAATATGAAATGAAAATTATTATCTTGAACAACTCACGAGGAGCTTGAATGTCAGCAACTTTTGTTGAAATATTAACGCGGAAACTAATTGAGCTTTTGCAAATTAAGTCAATGTGCTCCAATATGAAATGAAAATCATTATCTTGAACAACTCATGAGGAGCTTGAATGTCAGCAACTTTTGTTGAAATATTAACGCAGAAACTAATCGAGCTTTTGCAAATTAAGTCAATGTGGATCGAAGAAATAAATGGTGAATGGAAAATGACAACATAAACGCTATACTTTTCTTTGGTTTTCTTTCCTATGGCTTTAACCTACTTGTGGGCCCTTCTTTATACCGGTTATAGAAAGAGAAGAGCTCAATATTGGCCCAAGGGGGACGTCCACCAGCCAGAGTGTGCAAAACGTGGCCCTAAGTAGCAATGATACTGACATGCGATACGCGATACGACACAACAAGACATGGCACGCCGACACGTCGTTTCTCGAAAACAGAAAATTTCGACACGTTGGCCACATCACATTGTATATTAAATATATATTTAATATATACATAATAAATTATCATTTTTATGATTATTTTAATCAAATTAATTTGAATCAAATTCATAAATAAATAAATAAATAATTAAAAAAGCCTAGAATGAATATACATAAAAAAAAAAACATTAATTCTCCATTTATTAATATCATTCATTATTTCAATTTGACAAGTTCAATTTTATTTCAATAATTCATTGAATTTGGAGAAAAAACAAGCGATTCATATTATGGACTCGCGTGTTAGATATGTTAGAAGAGGAGAAAAAAAAAACTTAAGAGGTGAATTACGTGTCACGAGGAGTGGGAATCAAAAGAGAAGAGAAAACTATGTTTTTCTTCTTTCTCCATTTATTATTTTATTATTGTGTTTTATTTTTCATATATATATATTAACATCTCATTTATTGAATTTTTAAAATTGATATCGATATCGGAATCATATATCAAAAACTCGTATGTCGAAATTCCGACTTGAGTGTCGGAGAGCGTTGAGAAAGTTGATTAGGTGACAGATTTTCCAACACATGTCAAAGTATCCGACACAATATAAAGACTCTTAAAAAGTATCGGTGCTTCATAAACGTGGTCTTGGTCAATATGAAATGAAAATCATTATCTTGAACAACTCACAAGGAGCTTGAATGTCAACAACTTTTGTTGAAATATTAACGCGGAAACTAATCGAGCTTTTGCAAATTAAGTCAATGTGGATTGAAGAAATAAATGATGAACGGAAAATGACAACCTAAAGGCTATACTTTTCTTTGGTTATCTTTCCTCTGGCTTTACCCTACTTGTGGGCCCTTATTTATACTGGTTATAGAAAGAGAAGAGCTCAATATTGGCCAAAGGGGGTCCACCAGCCGGAGTGTGCAGAACTTGGCCTTGGTCAATCCGGTCAAAGATAAGGCCCAAAAACAAGAAAGTAATATTACATATATTGTTTAATAACAAAAACATATGTGGCCGACCTTTATTATTATCTCCAAAGAATTATTTCACCGCCTAAGAAACTGCACGCCCTATTGTCCCATTAACGCGGATCAGTCTTTTTCCAATTGAGTTGGGTTTCATAAACGATTTAAATCCAAGACATAATTTAATCACTTTTTTTGGTAGAACACTAAAAAAGGAAACTCTGTGCATATTTCAAACTAGGCATCGAGCGTTCAGTCATCGGATCAAGAATCATTTGCTTCATGGCATATGCTTTCACCACTTAAAGACTAAAAATATGGTTTACAAGCATGCTTTTCTGATTTTGTAGAAAGCTGTTAAAAATTGACAACGGAACTTTGAAATAACAATAGAGAAGGGAGAAAAAGCTAATGCACAAACTTACACATGCCCTGCACAAAGGCTTTTCTATTTCCCATCCCTCGGCCTAATTTCGATCCCTTTCACAACTAGGCTCGCATTTTAGGAGATAAGTACAATAAGGCAGCGTTTGGCAATTAAGATAAAATTCGAGATAGGATATAATTTATCCTATTTTACGTTTGATGCTTGCTCGAGATAGGATAAAGTCACATATAAGAGAGATATAAACATGACAAAATTATCCCATAGAGGAGGTAGGATAAAGGTGGATAGGATTTCTAATGTTCAAAATAGGAAAGTTATTTTTCTCGTATAACAAACTTATTAAATTAACAAAATTGAAATTATATTTCAATATAAATAATATTTGAATTCTAACTCAAGAAATTAAAAATAAAAAATAGAATTTTATTTTTAATTAATCTTATTTCAATTTATATATTCAACATTAATTTTATCTTATAATAAAAATTCAATCTAAAAATTAAATATTTTTATTTATTATATAATTTAAGTATTTTTGTATTTTAGGTATGTTAGTACAGTTTACTATTTGATAAAATTTTATTAAAAATGATGAAAGGGGAAAAATAATAAAGAAAATAATATAGAAAAGAGGAAAAATAAAATAAAAATAAATTAAGGAATAGTTTTACGAGAGATTTTCACCATCTCTATTTATGAATATTTAGGTATACTGTTTATATTAAAAGAATGTACATAATATGATGTAAATATATCCGACTTTAATACCACGATTTACCAAACAATTGATAGGATATAAAAAAATTCCAGGATTTCATATCATATTCTATTATATCCAGGTTTTATCCCGATTAGAAATCCAAACGATCAAATGTAGAGTAAGAGCGTCATAACTTTCGTACGACACTCATTTAAGTATTATAATTTTTTGCTCACTTAAGTATCACATCGAAATATAATCAATCATTTAAATGTCATCTCAGCTCTTTTTTTTTTTTGGCTCACTTCCTACCCTTCGTGTCCACAACTTCCCCATAGATTCAAAAGACCAAGTACGCTGGATAAAGGGTTCCGGGCAACGGCATACAAAAACTAATCGTGCCTCTTATTTCAAGCCAACATACACAAATGAGCTCAGCCCACTTCTGCAAACCTGTTCATTCACAAGGACCATCCGGGAAGTCGTACAAGCCCATCAATTCGGGCGGACGACTTCCATGGCATAGGAGCAACTCCCGATCCACAAGATTGGCGGATGGAAGGGCAAAATAGCGTTTGAGGTAATCCCTCTTGACGATTATGATCTCATCCTTGGGATGCAATTTTTCCATAGTGTGGGAGCATGATCGACATGAGGACCAAGTGCATGATGATCCTCGACCAAAAATGCCCGTTGATGATCCCCATGATCAAAGCAGTGGTCGACACCAAGACCATCACGTCAATCCAACGCCTTGACAAGGGCTTGAAGGCCGTGATGTGCATCAACAAGCTGTCCAAGGTGAAGCCAAAGGTCGAGTTGGATCCTACCCCAACACACACCATGCCAATTCAAGCACTCTTCCCCGAAGTCGAGTGCTCACCGCGTGCTCCTCCCAAGGCAAAGATGGAGCCGCATGCCAAGTCCGAGTTCATCATCGAAGGTTGTGGTCCTTCGTTCATGAGCATATGAGTGAAGTGAAACAAGAACAAAAGAACTCGTGCCAAAGCCCGTAAGGCTGCCCGTCAAGCTAAGAGGGATGAGGACATCGCTCGATTGAGTGGGGGAGAATGTTACGGGCCTAAAGAGAGTCGACCCAAGAAGTTCCTGAGGGGCGATCGCGACTCACCCGTGGACCTCCTGCTCTCACTCGGATTCCCACCAAACCTTCTCCCCGAAGTTTCTAAGGGCGGGCGAAACCGTCATTGAGTCATATTCTAGAAGTCTGTTCCGTTATTTATGTCGGTAGATGGTAGTTGAATATTTATGTCGGTAGTTGAGGCGGTGCGATCTCGTCCGCCGATAGAATTCTAGATCAATGGATATGATCCGAGACCCTCAACTATAAAAATGGATGTGCTCATTCATTTGTAATCATCTACTACTTCCGCAATACAAAGCAAAGCTTCTTTCCAGAGCTCTTTTCTCTAGATCCTTTCTCTCTCTATGATCTGGGTAAGGCAAGCAAGTGAGCGTTCGATTGAGCAAGGCTTGGCTTAGGTGCTTCGGCGATCCAATCCGATCCTAAAGTGCCCGAGTCGCCACGCACAATCTCAATCGATCGGCCCATGACACAAGCATCAGCAACCTGCCAGTATGCGTAAATCTTGGCCTAGACCACCATCTGCATGGGTTGTTCTCTCTGGATAAGTAAACTGAGCGTTCATGCTTGCCCGCATCATCACTGGCAAATCCAGGTCCCACCTCAACAGGCAATAATTCAAATGCGTAAGACTCGGGGGTAATTTTGAATACCAAGTATTCTTCATAACAGGTTCCGGACGACAGCATGCAAGAACTAATCGTGCCTTTGATTTCAAGCCAGCATACATTGATGAGCTAAGCCACTTCTACAAACCTGTTCATTCACGACGACATTACATAAGATCATCATTGAGGGTGAAACAAGGGAGAGTTTATTTGGGGACAAACAAATTAATGCTATGTACATTTACTTCGTGAAGGTGAGGGAGTGGAGGAAATAATGTATTACTTGGAGATGGGCAAGCAAGTCCATGACCTATAAATCAGAGTATCACCCCATGTTATAGACAGGGCCCTTGCCAATAGCATGATACATTTCTTCCCACCGTGCCTGTCTAGCGCAAAGCTCAGCAAAGCATGTTGGATTCACATAAGTAACAAGAAGCCGGACCAATGACAGTTTTGAGAAAACAAAATTCACTGTTTCAACATAAATAATGTGCGCAAAATCAATAAAGCTTAGCACTTATTCCACCATCTGTGATGTTCCCCTTTCCAATAAAATAGTGAGCTTTTTTGCCAAAATTTCAAGTAGGAAAACACATTTTGCGTTAAATAAAAGCAATACCATGATATTTGAACCAAAAGAAAAATAAAAGGGATAAGTGTTCAAAACCACCTCAACTTCAGAACCATTGCCCGTTGACTCCTAAAATGTTATTGGAGTCACAGATTTCCCCATGAACTTTGATATTTTGTGGCAGTTGCTAGTTATTCTATCTACATAGGCGTTAAATGTCACATGAAAATACACTTCCTCATTATTATGTTTTTTTCCCTTTTACCTAAAGATCTCTTTCGCATGGTTTATAAAGCTAACAAATAGAGAAGATACATGATTGACGAAGCCAAAAAAATTCAGCAGAGTTTTTTTTTTTGGTCAGTGGCAGAGTTTATTTGGTCAAAAGAACTGAGTTAATCCATCATTAGATAATGCTTACTGGCCGTGCTGACGGAAAACTAACCACAGCAACAAAAGAATCAAAATTCAGGTGTAATACGTAACTTTTTGAAGTTACATGGCCACCGTTCAACGGTGCCAATTTAAAAGTTCAGGGGCTAATGAGCAATGCTAACAAAGTTTGGGAGTAGTTTGAGCAATGGAAATAAAAAGTAGACCAAAAGATAGCAGACAGTCTTAAAGCCATATACAGCTTCACCCCTAAAGATGTTTTACATTACATTAGTGGTCATCAAGGGACCATATCAACAGGGGTGGTGATCTTCATGCTCTTAGCACTGTATAATGGAGTGATTCAATATATCTATCCACTCTTTGCTCAAATCCATTTGAATCTTGTCATTTTCAGACAGCAGATCTTTCTTTCTTTCTTCTTCACCCTCCATTTATCATTCTTTATCTTGTGCGTAAAGAAGAATGTCCAGTGGAAGCTGCAGCATGATTATGATATGACAATGGCTTCCCCTTGAAGAAACAAAATGCTATTACTCGGTTCAGGTGAGAAGAGACGAACTAACACTAATATTGATCTGTGCAAATAAGCTCTCCCACCTTAATTAACAGCAAATCTTGAGAACAAAATTTGGTTACATATTCAATGCTTAAAAACTGTCACACCCCAAAACCACAAAGAATGGGAATGACATGGCCGTCCATCTTTACAAAGGACGCAGCCTCAAATACAACCAACAAACTGATATTAACTTATATATATTTCAAACCATATATATATATATATATATATATATCAGATAAGCCAACAAATTGGTTGCAACATCAGAGTTTCTATAATCCACCAAAAGGAGAAAAGAGATATACGTTTAAAACTCAGACGATCCAACTACTAGTAAGTATCATTTGCACCACTTCCTTAAACCATACCAAAAATAAAATAGAACTCCCCAAAAGCTTCCCACTGACTACGCACTCGCTCTATTCGCTGCTAGCTGAGGAACCTAAAAAGATTAAAGGAGGAATGGAATGAGCAACCACAGCTCAGTGAGTAATACATATCTTCTAAGCAGATCGAACAACCCCTATGCATGTATACAAACCAATACCAAATTTCATAACGCCAATTCAATATATAAAATACATATCGAATCATATAAAAGTTATTTCTCATCATCAAAGCTTTATACTAATATGGAAGACTCATTTAAATCACCATCAAAAGTTAAGTATCAATGGTCGAATCCATTGAATAATCTCCATCAAAAACACATATCAATGGTCTATCCATTAATCAATCTTTTGCTCAATAACTAACCATGGTCACGACACAACGCCTTGTGACAAGGCAACCAAGATTCTCCCCTTGGTAAGGTCTCCACCTACAAAGCCGGTGGCTAGGCCCAGAAGGATATCCTAAACCTGGTCTGCATACCCCAAAAACCCATCACTGGATTCACAGTCATATTGAGCATAAATAACCATTCTCCAATACCAGAAATCCAATCCAAAAATCAATATCTCAAACCAAACAAATAGCATTTGCAACATAGCCCATCATCCATTTTCATATTTGTTGCTCAAATCATCATAAATCTTTCCACAAATCAGTTGCAAAGCAATTTCATATATATTTCTCCACAAACCTTGTATAACATGCTTTTTTCAAAGATTCACAATCAATCAAAGGGTAGCAATTGCTCGATCTGGCTTTTATGCAATAAAAATGCTCTTCTCAATTCAATATATATACATATATATATTTCAAGACATTATTTTATAAAACCAAAGAAGATATAGTACCACTCACCTCGTCGTTGACAACCAAACAATGAACGATACTTGTATCGTCGAATTCAAGGTCCTATCAAATAACCGAGAAAAATGTTAAAATCTAATAAAACTCTGTCTCTACTTGAAACAACTAAATTACGCCTTAACTCTAACAAAATGACTTCTACGCGCTAACAAATCGCATAACCAAAGCGATTGTTCAAGCCATTCACAACACGAAATTTAAGTGCAAAACTTGATTGCGCCTTAACTTTCTCTTCCGAACTCCGATCCGAACGTACTTATATTCAATAGAGAGCCCTTGAAACATATCACAAGAATCCCAACTTGGCCATCCCAAAATCAAGCCGAAAAATGACAAAATATGGGCCCAAAGCTGCTGGACGCGTACTGTTCACTGCGCGCGGGAAACTTTGAAATTTTGTTTCGGACAAACTATAAGCTCAAATCACAATCCGTAAAATTCCACGTTCTTGCAAAAATACACGGCTCAACGACTCCAAAATTAGACTTCGTTGTTCAGTTTTCCAAAAATTTCGAATTTAAGTCTTAAATCCAAAAATTACTTCAATCGGACGAACGAGGGCTTAATCTCTTACCGGGTGCTATGTTATGGAGTCGAGTCGGCTTGGCGAGGCATCCGAGATGTGCACGTGCCAAGATTCCTTTCCTTTCTTCCCCCTTTCTCTTCTTCTTCTTCTTTTCTTTCTTTTCTTTTTGGTTGAGGGAACTCTCAGCTTCTATTTAGCCGAGCCCTCTCCCCTCTCCTTTTTGCTTTGCTGACTTTTCAATTTCTTTTTCAGTTTCTTCTTTTGGGGCCCACTAACATAATATTACATTATTGCATAATATTACAAAAACATCAAGCTAAAGTGAAGTAAAAAAGAATCATTTAACTGAAAGGTGTCCTTCTGGTGATTTTGACAATTGCTGCGGCTAACTGCATGCTACATATGCTATATCCAAAGCTATCTAGGATAAACAAACATTAAGTTCATTATGAATGCCAAATGTTCTAGCTCGATGTCTATACTGAGATTGGTACAGCTTCAAGCTTCAAGGATGTGCTATCTATTGATTCTTCAGTGGCTTTATTGGGTAGTCCATCTTCAAATGCATAAGGATTTTGGCTGGTCTCAGAGAAATTTTGAGATTTCCTAAGTCCTTCAAGCTCCATGGCAACCTCTCTCATGGTAGGCCTCTTTCTCCCATTCAATCTCAAACACCTCATGGCAAGCATAGCTGCTGCAAGAACTTCCTCTGCCTTTGCTTCATTGGCCACAGCAGGATCTGGGATCTCATGACAAACAGTGTTCCTTCGTTAGCAAGATAAAGCTAGCAACTAGATGTCTCCCTTTCTCATCTCCTGAGAAGGATGTTGGCTTATGCCCTGTAAGTAATCAACTAGCACAACTCCGAAACTGTACACGTCACTTTTGTTTGTGAACTGACTAGATTGGAAGTACTCTGGGTCCAAGTATCTGAAGGTGCCTTGAGCGGCCGTTGTCCAGTGAGTTTTGTCAAATGGAACCGGCCTTGAGGTACCAAAATCAGAGACTTTTGCAGCGTATTTGTCATCCAGCAGAATGTTAGATGGCTTTATGTCTCGATAATAAATGGGAATTGAAGCTGCAGAATGCATGTATGCCACTGCTCCAGCGACTTCGCATGTGATTCAATAGCAGTCTTCCCATGAAAGGGAACAGTCTTTATCCTGCTGACGAATATGCTGTGACAGGGTGCCATTAGGGATGAACTCATACACTAGTAAAGAAAACTTAGTCTCCAAACAACATCCTATCAATTTTACAATGTTTTGATTATTAACCTGTGATAGAATAACCACTTCATTAATAAAATGCTTGATTTGACCCCTGTTGATGGTGTTTGACTTCTTCAAGGCAACTATGGTATTGTCTGGTAGCATCCCTTTGTAAACCATTCCAAACCCTCCTTGACCAAGATACTGGCCCTGGCTGTAGTTATCTGTTGCGCTTAACAGATCTTCTTCAGAAAATATTGTTGCTCTTCCATCTCTTCCATAAGGTGAGAACTTTTGTTGCAACAGCAAACCACTCTTTTGCTTGAACAGTTTCTCTTTGACAATTCTATCTCTTCGCTTCCTTAGATATCTGAATAGCCAATAGCTGAAAAGAAAAAGACACAAGAAACCCATACCAATGCCAGCACCTAAAGCAAACAATAAGTCTATAAGGAAACTGTGAGATAACACATTCTAGTTCAGTCTATTCAAAATGCTCCTAATAATTCGCCTGAGATGACCAATCCAAATTTACTATTCCTAAGTATGGAGCATGTCAGAATACTAACTTGCGTGCTCTCCTAAGTCAGCCTATGTATTTTTGAAGTAGATAATAAAACTCTCTTCTACATCACTTTTCTTGGAAGCAAATTCACAAAGAAGCCATTAAAATTTGCTGCTTGCTTGGTTACTTTGCCAATCCTAAAGCTGTAATGTCACATCAATGCAACATCCCTATTCGTGAGAGCCTTCAAACAAAACGTAGGTTAGGAGAGAATAAACCGTGGACTTAAAAATTGCATGTTGCTAATGGTGAAGTAAATTATGAATATTTGCATGAAGTCACAATACAAATAGACAGCAGATGAGATTCACGTGTTTTATTGCAATCTATAATCTAGGAAGAATAGTCACAGAGATCAAGTGCGTCAAATGGAGCATTTGAGCAAGACAGGAAGGTGCCAAACAAATAAGATGTGGAGCGCAAAAAGGCTTAGTGTGCATGAGCGCAAAGAAAGTGCAACAGTCCTAAGTGTGGTGTGCAAATGGGCAAAATGCGTGAAAGAAAATGGAATAATTTCTCGCTTGAGTTTTTTCTTTACTATTGGATGCATTATTTTGCATTATCAAATGTTACTCTCCCTCGTTGCAATAGTCACAGAGTTTTTAACTGCCATCATCATAGCCAATAATAGCAGACGAATAGAATGACCTCTTCCAATCAGGCATAATTGTTGCTGGACAGAAAAAGCGGAGAGATTTGGTGACTACCTATGACGCGAACCAGCTTGAAAGGAAACTTCTTCCTGTCAGGCATGCCACTGAGGTCATTTCCTGGCCCACGTTCTGCATATCCATTGGGACAGTAGCAGAAATTACTCTTGGAATGAGAATGCTTGTTAAAGGGTATATTAGAGAGGGGTCCGTCATCATATTTGCCTCCATAACACTTTGCACAGTGAGACCAAAGCTCTTTGTAATTGAATCCACAGAATCACCCCCCGTCGCCAAATATGTAAGCAAGGATTTGACCACATTAGCTGTCTCATTGATACTTGGGCATGCGCATCTTAGAGGAACCATCAGCTGTGCACCTACAACAAGATCCTTACCTGAATAGTAGTTCTGTTCAAGTAGAGCCAGGCAAGAGGACAGGCCTTGGAATGTATTATTGGCTATGGTGAAATAGGTGTCACCCTCAGCCACATTGTAGGATGCCTGATGCCAGTAAACACTTCCAGTGCAATAGCAAGAAACTGGAACTATGACCAAGGTAACATAAATTATCTTTTCAACGATGGATTTGATGTTGTTGATGGTGGCTATGTCCAAGGCATCTGAGGCAAGCAGCTGAGCGATGGTGAGCGGTAAGTTGTATAGTGAGGTGGATCAAAAGGTCACAAAGGACTGGCATCAAGTTTGAGGGACATTGCAGTGGTAAACTTTCAGTTTAGATAATGTGAATGAGTAGTTGAGCTGCTTGGTATCAACATATGGATCTTGACAGTAGGATACGTGATTAAACAGATGTAAGAGCAATAGGATCGGTGTTAAGGTTGACAGGGAGGACAGATCCATGGTTTTGGAATAACTGTGATATGGCATGCACATGGTTGCCACTTTTGTATGCAAATAACCAACCACTATGTTGATGAAAACACCAACTGCAACGTTGCCATGGTTGATTCGAAGACTGCATGAGTCCATCAAATCTAGAAGCCGCTCATCCAGCAGTCAACCCAGCGGTAAACTTGTGGTGTTGACTGTTGACAGCAGCAGTGGTGCCATTTTCAAAGTAATTTGAAGAACTGTCCAGCATTGCTCCGGAACAGGTTTTCATGTGATTATTAATTTATTATGTGCTCCTGTGTTTATGCATCCTTTGCTGAAGTACGACTTCCTTCCATTTTGTTAGTATTCGTGAAATGCTTATTAAGATCCAAATAGAACAATTTCTCCCTTAATGCTTTGAAAGGTTTACATCATTGGCCGTGCTGCAAATGGATTAAGTATGGCTGTCTCAGATTTGGGCACACTCAACCCTCATGAAGAAAACCAGGTTTTTTTATTCGGCTCAGAAAATGGCACTAGGCCCCTTTTGTTTCCAACGGAAAAACGAAAACCAGAAGAAAACAAGGAACTTAACACGAAGTAAGCAGAGTTTTCATGGTTGAACTTGACTGGCAGATGAAAATTGCTTATGTTGACAGAAGCCACTCATCCAGCGGTAAATGTGGCGGTAAACATGTGGTTTTGACTGTTGACAGTGGCAACCATGCCGTTTTCAACAAAACCTGGAGAACTGTCCGGCATTGCTCTTGAACAGGTTTTCATGTGATTATAATTATTAGGTGCTCCTGTGTTTAGCATGTTCTGCTGAAATACGACTTCCTTCCATTTTGTTAGTATACGTGAAATGCACATTAAAATCCAAAGAGAACAAGTTCTCCCTTAATCCTTCGGAAGGTTAACATCATTGGCAGGAGCCATAAACAGATTAAGTATTGTTGTCTTAGATTTGAGCACACTCCACCCTCATGAAAAAAACCATTCTTTTTTTTTTTTCACGGAAAATGGCACTAGGCCCCTTTAGTTTCCACCATAAAACAAAAACTACGAACTTGACAAGGAGAAATAAGCAGAGTTTTCATGGTTGAACTTGGCTGGCAGATAAAAATTGCCTCCAAGACAGTTCGCCAATCCTGCAAGGTGGTTGGAGTGCTACACCGTGCTTCCAATCGGCTAGTCAACAAGAAATCATTTTAGCCCAGTCATTGGCTCTGACTCTGCTTTTCTTGCTTTTCTAACTCTTCTTTTATCCCGGAAGAGGTGCAGGCACCAGCGCACCACACAAATTACATTCATATATTCTCAATGGAGTCATATATTCTCGTCAGTGCCAAAATAGGTGGTTGGAGTGGGAAAACAAGGAATAATTTTGCAGATGTTTTAAAAGAAACCAATCACAATGTTTGAGTGTGTCTGTGTTGAGTTTGTTGAAGTTTACGTCTAAGTTCCATCATTTCCACTGTAGGCATTGGGCGTTCACTAACCAGATCAAAAAACAATTGATTGATGAATTGGTAGAAAGGTACTGAAAATTGATAAAAGTTGATATAGATCACAAGCACGCTTTCTGAATTGGTAGAAAGCTATTAAAATTGATAAAAAGAACATTGAAGAACTACAGCAAAACAGAGAAAAAGCTCTTAATCAAGGGACTGTACATACAAACTAAAATATGCCCTGCCTAAAGGCCCTTTTTATTTCCCATCCTTGGGCCTAATTTCGATCCCTTCCACAACCAGCCCGTTCTTCCAGTTACCCCTCTTCGTCTCCACGACGCTCATTTCAACCTTTCCATCTTGTCCTTCCTTCGTCAAGAACTCACCTAACTCTATCTCTAACCACCCATCTCGTCTCTCTTTAGGATAGTTCCCACTCCCCTCGGCAGGTGCAAGGGCATGCCTAAATCTTGGCCTCTCTCTAGAAAAGTAAACTGAGCGTTCATGCTTGCCCGCATCATCACCAGCAAATCCAGCTCCCACCTCAACAGGCAATAATTCAAATCCGTAAGACTCGGGGGTAATTTTGAATACCAAGTATGCTTCATAACAGGTTCCGGACGACAGCATGCAAGAACTAATTGTGCCTTTGATCTCAAGCCAGCATACATTGATGAGCTCAGCCACTTCTGCAAACCTGTTCATTCACAACGACATTACATAAGATCATCCCTTGAGGGCGAAACAAGGGAGGATTTATTTTGGAATGAACAAATTAATGATACGTGCAATTTCTTCATGAAGGTGAGAATGGAGGAAATAATGCATTACCTGGAGTTGGGCATGCAAGTCCATGACCAGTAAATCGGAGTATCACCCCATTCCATATACAGGGCCCTTGCAGATAGCATGATACATTTCTTCCCATTGTGCCTGTCCAGCGAAAAGCTCTGCAAAGCATGTTAGATTCACATAAGCAACAAGAAGCCAGACCAACGTCGTCTTGAGAAAATAATTCACTGTTTCAGCAAATATAGTGTGCACAAAGCAATAAAGCTTAGCACCTATTCCACCATTTGTGCTATCCTCTTTCCAATAAAATAGTGAGTGTTTGCCTGGGCCTTTTCACGCAGAAGTTGTTTATCTGACTTTTCCGCCAAAATTTGAAGTAGGAAAGCACATTTCACATTAAATAAAAACACTAACCAAGATATTTGATCAAAAGAAAACAAAAGGGATAATTGTTCAAGACCACCTCAACTTCGGAACCATTGCATAATGACCCCCGAAAAATTTGTAAAGTTACAAATTTTCCCATAAACTTTGATGTTGTGTTGCAGTTGCTAGTTATTCTATCTATATAGACATTAAATAGAGGTGTAAACGGTTCGGTTCGGTTTGATTTTTTTGGAAAACTGAACCGATAAGGAAATTTATTAAACCGAACCGAAATCCAATCCGAACCAAATCCCAATTCGGTCGTTCGGTTTGGTTTTTCAATTTTTACTTTTGCTTTTTCCCTACATGCACCTTTCAATAAATTTTTCATTTTTTAAAAAAATTGATTTTTAATTATTTTTTATTCTTTTTCTTTTTCTTTTCTTTTTCTTCCCCTTCTTCATTGACAGACCAAAGAACCGGCCAAAGGCGAGCCGGAGCCTCGCCTCCTCGGCCCGTGGCAAGGCCGAGCTTGCCCGAGGCCGACGAGCTCGAGCCCCGAGGCTTGAGCCTTGCCAAAGGTCGCCAAAGCCGATGTCTAGCGACCTCCAACAAAGCTCACGCCTTGCTCGGGTAACCGGATCCGGCAAGGCTCGAGCTCTCTAACGTCAGGCAAGCTTGGCCTCGCCTGACTAGGGGAGGCGAAGCCTTGCCATAGGTCGGCAAGGCTCGACCTCACTAGAATCTGGCAAGCGAGAGCCTCACCGGCCTGTGGTGAGGCTCCGCCTTTCCTTTGGCCAATCGCCGGCCGCCGTGGCCGATGACCGGCCAATGAAGAAAGAGAAGAAAAAGAAAGAAAATAAAAATAAAAATTTAATTTTTAAAAAATAATAGAAAAAATTAAAATGAAAAAAGTTTAGATTTTATCAGGTTGGTTCGATTAACTGAACCGATTAAAAAGTTTCAGTTTTTAATGAAAACCAAACAAAAAAAAAAAAAAAGAACTTTTCGGCTCGGTTCGGTTCTTGGTTCGATTTTTGACACCCTTACATTAAATGTCACATGAAAATATACTTTCTTATTATTATTTGTTTTATACCAAAAGATCTCCGTCACATAGTTAATGAAGTTAACGAAATAGAGAAGACACACAATGGATGAAGTCTAAGAAAATTCAGCAAAGGCTATTTTGGTCAAAAGAATTGAGTTAATCCATTCATAGGTAACACTTACCGGCTTCGCAGGCAGAAGACTAACCACAACGGCAACAAAAAAAATAAAGATCCGGGTGTAATCTATAACTTTTCAAAGTCACATGGCCACTATTCAATGGTGCCAATTTAATCCTCATGCTCTTAGCACTGTATATCGAGGGATTCAATATATCTATCCAATCTTTGCTCCAAACATTTGAATTTTGTCATTTTCAGATGAAAGAACCTTTCTTTCTTCTTCACCATTCATTTATCATTCTTTATCTCATGGACATAAACCATGAGTTGGTTCATACAATTCAATCAACCTTTCACATTCAGATTGCGGCTGTGTGCAAAATTAAAAATGTCCTGTGGAAGCCGCAGCATGATTATTACATGACAATGGCTTCTCCTTGAAGAAACGAGATGCACTCACTGGGTTCAGGCGGGAAGAGACCAAAAAGCATGTGTTAATGACACTGCCTTTCAATTCAACTACTTAGACAATGAAAGAACAATTTCCTTTTTTCCAGCCGAATTCGCAGTGTTTCTAAACGTGCAGGCAATGGCACATCACATGAATTGCATTTCAATATTCTATAACGTCTAACATGAAGAACAGTTAATAGCATATCACCCCCTCAATTCCAAAAAAGAATGATAATACAAAAGCAATAGGAAGAGGCAATTTGAGGTGGGAAGACGGGGGAGATGTATCATTTTGCGATCCCCAACAAGGACCGGGTCATCGCAGAGGCTGAAGTAGAGCTCCTTCAGCGATGGAGCGCTCCGGTGGACCATCAAGCAGTAGTCCGGCGGCAAGAATGAGGCCCAGACCATGTCGGAATCGCATGCCAACTTGAAGATAGACGAGACAGACGCAAGCCTGCAAGCGTCATGGGGGCTAGTGAAGGAGATGACACTTGCGATGCACCCTTCGGGCAGCGCAGAGAAGTCGGAACTGTGTCGACCCTTTTTTGCTTCGTCCACCACCATTGGAAGAACTCCAAGAAATGGGTGTCACTGAAACAGGTTAAAGTTGACGCCTTTCATGTCACACCCCAACTCAACAAGAACAAGGGCATGACACGGCCATCCTTTCACCAAAGGATGCATCCTTAACTTAACCAGATTAGCCCAATAACAACATATATACATCCACATATATATTTGACAAAAAGGATATTTGATTACAATATCAGAATTTTTTTATAATCCATCAAAAAGATATATACACCTCCAAATATAAAACTAACTCAAACAATGGTTACTCAAACCCACGCATTCGAATTCCTAACAAATAACCAAAAAATGATATCAAAAGATCAAGTCAAATGATATTCTAACAAACAGCTTGACCACACTACGGCTATTCATCGATAAAACAACGCCTACTCGCCAATGAAAAACTCGACCATAGCGGAAACATAATGTTGTCCACTATTCACAGCTCGCATGCTAAACTTCTTCGAGTCATAACTTCCACCACATATGTCCAATTCAAGTAAGTGTATAGTCCATAGAAAGGTCTTTCGATATACTACAACAATCTCAACCTAACCGCCCCAAAACCTTGCCGAAAACAGCTAAAATACACTCATATGTTACTTCGGGACCGGACCAGCACACAAGATGAACTTCAAAAATTCATTCCGGGCAAACCGCATGCTCAAATTCAGATTCATAAAATGCTATAGCTTTACAACGTCCTCACCTATCTCTCTCTCTCTCTCTCACACAAACAGAGACAGAAACAGAGACAGAGACAGAGACAGAGACAGAGACAGACAGACACACACACACACACACACACACACACACACACACACACACACAGAGCAAGTCAAAATCTATTTAAATCCGAATTTCAAACCCTAATCACGACGATTCCTTCGAATAGATGATGAGAGGCCTTCGTCACTTACCGGCGTTACAAAATGGAGTTGAGTTGGCTCGGCGAGCCGTCCGGATCGTCGTGAGCTCGCCAAAGTTTTCCCCCTTCCCCTTTTTCCTTTCTCCTTGGTCGCTGGTGGTCTTCTTCCCGTTCGCTCTACCGGCTTGAGCGGACAAATATGTAGAAGAAGATTGAGGACAGGCTGGGCTTGGCTTTAAAAGAAATGGGCTGACTTTGGGTTTAACTAATAATATATTGGGCTGGATTTATAGCCCATGTATTACATTTTGACGAGACGATCGTGATTCAGAGCGTGGTTCGTTGTTCGTAAAGAGATCGAGAGAGTTTCAGAAGAACTGTGATGATGGGTGCAGCCAAAACGGTTTTAACTTACAAGAAAACTAGGAACTTAACAAGGAGAAGTAAGCAGAGTTTTCATGGTTGAAGTTGACTGGCAGATGAAAATCGTCTCCAAGACAGTTCACCAATCCTGCAAGGCAAGGCGCCTACAGTTTTTATGAGTGTGCTAGAACGTGCCTTCATTCAGCTAAGTGAAACAGGAAATTATTCTAGCCCAGTTATTGGCTTTGACTCTGCTTTTCTAATTCTTTCTTTTATCCCGTAAAGACGCGCAGGCACTAGCGCGGAGCAGAGATTGCATTCATATATTTTCAACGAAGTCATATATTCTCGTCGGTAGCGACACAGGTTGTTGGAGTGGGAAGATGAAGAATCATTTTGCAGATGTTTTAAAAGGAAACAATCAGAGTGTTTGCCTAATATTTGAGATTTTGACTAGGTCGAAAAATAAGGTGGTGGGATCCACTTAAAAAAAAAAAAGAGACTTCAAAAGTCAACAAAAGAAAAGAAAAAGGGGAAGTGGACGCCCAGAGACATTGGGAGCTTTCGGGGAAAGGAAGGAAAAAGAAGAGAAATTGAAAGAAAGGAGGAGAAGAAAAAGAGAAAGAGGTGTGTAAAAGCCACGGACACCGAGCTGAGCCGACTCAATTACGTATCGCAATACCCCTCGTTTGTCCGATTGCCGTAGTTTTCGAATTTAGGGCTTAAATTCAGAGTTTCGGGAAATTTGAGCTAATTCGATTTTTGAGCAGTGAAACTTTGGGACTTCATGGAAATGGTGGTTTTTGGTGTTGTGGAGCCATGAGTTTGACGAGAGTCGTTTTGACTCAATGATTTTGTTGGAGCAAAATTTTAAGATTTTGAGATTGAGTTTTGCATCACGTTTAGGTTCGAGTTGTTACTTCAGGTGATCGATTTATTAGCACGTAGGAGCCGTTTTGGTAGTGTTTAGGTGTCGTTTCGCCATTTCATAGTTGTCATAGTATTTTATCTAGTTTTAACATCGATTCTCATAGAATTTAATAAGATTGTGAGATCGTCACACGTTGTTAGGTTTGAGTATTTCCATATAAGTGGGTTATCTCATTCATGAATTTGTAAACTCATATTTTAAAAATGAAAAGTATGAGGTATATTATGTACACATTGTGAATTGGCTAGAAGGAAAAAATTATGTTCATAGTATATTTGATGCATAAATTAGAATTGGGCATTTACTATTTTTTGTTTATTTGAGAATAATTTGAAAAACACGTTATGGAAGGTGTTGTGAAAATTTAAATGTGTGTATTACGATGAGAACTGATTTATGGAATGGGTTTTTATTTTTATTTTTATGATTTGGGAAACATTTAATGAGAAGGACATTTCAAAATGTTACTAATTTATGACATGAATTTTGAATTGGTGTGAAAAATGTATTGTGTGTGTGTGTGAAAAATGTAATGACGTATTGTGTGTGTGTGTGAAAAATGTAATGTGTGTGTGTGTGTGAAAAATGTATTGTGTATTGTGTGTGTGTGTGAAAAATGTAATGATGTATTGTGTGTGTGTGTGAAAAATGTAATGTGTGTGTGTGTGAAAAATGTATTGTGTGTGTGTGTGTGTGTGTGTGTGTGTGTGTGTGTGTGTGAGAAACCTTTTTGACAATGAATTTGGTACGTGAAATCAATTTATGATACAGATTCTGAATTAATTTTGTAGAGAGAATTAATCCATGAAAAATTATGTTTTGATTTATGAAGCCAATTGTGATATGGACTAGTAAAAGATTAAGTTTTACATGATAACATAAGTTCCTGGGAGCCATCTCTAGGGCTTTGTAATTAAGGACTATGTGCTACACAATAATATAATTTCATGGGAGTCACATCTAAAGTCTTGTATATTTGATATGTGTTGGAAAATGACTAAATGCTCTACGATAATGTTATTTCATGGAAGCCACTCCTAGAGCTTTGTACCATTGATATGTGTTGATCAAGGGTTAAGTGCTATACGGTGATGCGAACCTCATGGGAGCCACCTCTAGGTTTTGTACTACTACTCAATGGCTAAGTGTTACATGATAACATGAGTCTTATGGGAGCCACTTCTAAGACCTTAAGATGTGATGTGATTCGAGATTGGCCAATAGAATGGACCATTGGCGGATGATTTTGTTGAGATTGATCAATGAACTTGACTAATGTTGTTTGTATTGTTATGATAGATATATATATGACTCATTTTAATCTTAAAGTTTGTTGTTTTTCAGATTTGGTATCAACGAGTTATATGGATATTTTAAATGTGCATAGTAGGTATTCGATTTACTTAGAAAAGATTACTGTTCACCGAATTATGGTTGCTCATTCCATTCATCTTCTGTGTTTTTATAGGTTCCTTTATTAGTAGCAATAGTAAGAGACCACTATTGATGGGGACTTTTAGAAGTCAATTTTATTTTGGGTGTTTTGAGACTGCATTTTTTGGGCGAAAGGATGGCTGTGTCATTACTCTTATCCTTGTAGGATTCAGGGTGTGACAGTTTGAGTGTGTCTGTGTTGAGTTTGTTGAAGTCTACATCTAAGTTCCATCATTTCTACATGAGACTTTGGGCATTTGCTAACCAAATCAAAAAATGTTCACTTCATGAATTGGTAGAAAGCCACTGAAAATTGATAAAAGTCGATATAGATCACAAGCACGCTTTCTGAATTTGTAGAAAGCTACTAAAATTGATAAAAACAACATCCTATCAATTTTACAATGTACCAATGATTAACCTGTGGCAGAACAACCACTTCATTAATAAAATGCTCAGTCTGGCCCCTGCTGATGGTCTTTGACTTCTTCATAGCAACTATGGTGCCATCTGGTAGCATCCCTTTGTAAACCGTGCTGAACCCTCCTTGACCAAAACGGCTCCAGCTGTAGTTATTTTTCGTGCTTTGCAGATCTTCTTCGGAAAATATTGTTGCTCTTCCGTCTCTTCCATAAAGTGAGAAATTTTGTTGCAACAGCAAGCCACCATTTTGCTTGAACAGTTTCTCCTTGACAATTCTGTCTCTTCGCTTCCTTAGATATCTGTATAGGCAATAGCTGAAATGCGAAAGACACAAGAATCCAATACCAATGGCAGCACCTAAAGCAAACAATAAGTCTATAAGAAAACTGTGAGTTAACACATTCTAGTTTCGTCTAGTCAAAATTCTCCAAATAATTTGCCTGACATGACCAATCCAATTTCACAATTCCTAAATATGAAGCATGTCAGAATGCTACATACTCTCCCAAGTCAACCGATGTATTTTTGAAATAAATAATAACTCTCTTCTACATCACTTTTCTATGAAGAAAATTCACAAAGAAGCCATCTGTATTTAAAATTTGCTGCCTGCTTGGTCACTTTGCCAATACTAAAGCTGCACTGTCACATCAATGAACATCGCTAGACGTGACAGCATTCAATCACAAAACATAGCTTAGGAGAGAATAAACCATGGACTTAATAATGTCATGTTGCAATTGAAGAAGTGCATGAAGTCACAACACAAATAGACAGAAAATGAGATTCACGTGTTGTATTTCAATCTATAAGCTAGGAAGAATTAGAGAGATCAAGTGCGTCAAATGGAGCATTGGAGCTAGACAAGAAGGTGCCAAACAGATCAAATACGGAAAGCAAAAAGGCTTGGTGTTCATGAGTGTAAAGATAGTGCAACAGTCCTAAGTGTGGCGTGCTAATGTGCAAAATGCATGTAAGCAAATGGAATAATTTCTCACTCGAGTTTTTTCTTTAGTATTGGATGCATTGTTTTTTTAACTGCCCCTTCCAATCAGACAAAAAGTGTTGCTGGACAGAATTAGAAGATAGATTTGATGACTACCCATCGCGAGAACCAGCCTGAAAGGGAACTTCTTCCAGTCAGGCATGCAATTGGGGTCATTTCCTGGCCTACCTTCGGCATATCCACTGGGACAATAGCAGAAGTTACTCTTGGAATCTTCTGCACAAGTGAGGGGAATAAGAATGTTTGATAAAGGTTATATTAGATCGGGTTCTGTCATCATATTTGCTCCATAACACTTTGCACAGCGACACCAAAGCTTTCTGTAATTGAATTCCCTGAATCGCCCAGCATCACCAAATATGTAAGCAAGGATTTAACCCCATTAGCTCTCTCTCGTTGGTACTTGGGCATGCGCATCTTAGTGGAACCATCAGCTGTGCACCTACAACAAAATCCTCATTTGTATGGTAGTTCCGATCAAGTAGAGCCTGGTAAGAGGACAGGCCTTGGAATGTATCATTGACTGTGGGGGAATAGGTGTCACCCTCGGCCACAGTGTAAGAGGCCTAATGCAAGCAAATTCTTCCGGTGAATAGCAAGAAACTGGAACCGTGACCAAGTTACTATTAGAATAATTTAAATATTAAACCACATTTTCATCTAATGGCTTAAGATTTTAGAACAATTAGCAATGATCCCACAAAATCTCACATGATATTAGAGCATGAGGTTCTAAGTTTGAATCTTTCTAGATTCCTATTTATCTCTCTAATTAAATATGTCCATGCCTAGTACTAGGAAAAAAAAAAAGACCCAAGTAAGCATGAGGGGGAGTGCTAGAATAATTTAAATATTAAATCATGCTTTTATTTAACAGCTTAAACTTTTAAAACAGTAAACAATGGTCCCATAAAATCTCATAGTTACCATAACTTATCTTTTTGGCAGTGGGTTTGACTTTGTTGATGGTGGCTATGTCCAGGCATCTGAGCCAAGTAGCAGAGCGATGGTGACCAGTGAATTGTACAATGAGGTGGACCGAAAGGTCACGAAGGACTGGCATTGAGTTTGAGGGACATTGCATTGGTAACCTTTCAATCTAGATTAATGCGAATGAGCAGTTGTAACTAGGGGTGAGCGTGGTTCCGGGTAGAACCGGGAACCGGAACCGAACCGGAGGAGGGTCCAGTTCGGTTCCCGATTCTGAAGTGATCGGTTCCGGTTCCCGGTTCCTTTTCCTAGGAACCGGCGGTTCTCGGTTTCGGTTCCGGTTCTGAACAAGAACCGGAACTGAACCGGAACCGGTCAAATTCAAAAAAAAAAAAAACCCTAAATCTCCCCTTCCCCTTCCCCGCGTGATTTCCCTCTCGATTTTCCCTCCTTCTCCTTTCTTTTTTTTTTTTTTTTTCTCTCTTTTCTTTTCTCTTCTTTTTCCTTCTCACACGTCACTTCCTGCCCCCTACCCCTACTTTTTCTTTTCTTCTCTCTCTCCTCTTACCCCCTCTCTCGGCCGAAACCCCCATTCTTCTTCTTCTTCTTCTTCCTCTTTCTGTTGCTTTGCTTCACCCACGAGTCCTGTTCTCTCTTCGCCCTCTCGCTCGACGCCACCAAATAGCATCCCCGCCGCGCCTCGCCCGCAGCCCGCACCGACGCCGCTCTGCTCCGCTCCGCTCGCTGCCTTCGCCGCGCCTCGCCTGCAGCCCGCGACACCGCTGCTCTACCGTGCCTTCGCCATGCCCCGACGTCGCTCCTACTCGGCCCACTGCTGCCTTCGCCGCACCTCGCCTGCAGCCCGCGACGCCACTGCTCTGCCTTCGCCGTGACTCGAAGTCGCGCCCGAAGCCGTGCCCCAAAGCCCGCGATGCCGCAACAACGGTGAGAGAATGGATCGGGAGTGAGGTTCGAAGCCCGGGAGTGGGGGCGCCACCTCTGCCTAGAACGAAGCCATTGACCGCCGCGAGCGCCTCCGCCGCCGCGCCCTCGAGACCATCGATCTCGCCAAGGACCCCTACTTCATGCACAACCACCTCGGCGGTTCGGACTTCCCCCTTCCTTTCCCCCTCGCAATCGATCCCCGTAACCGGGCTTTCGCGTCAATTTGATGTTTTTACGGGCCGACGGCGACACCGGCTTGTTTCGGTGGTTGCGATTCACGAGTGTAAGCTTTGCTTGACGCTGCACAACAACGAGGGAACTACTTGGCGCACACGCAGGGAAGAGGCATCGACCAACTTGGCGAAGAGAGCGGCTCGCGAGGCGAATGATGCGCCTGCTCAGCCTCAGCCCAATAAGCGGAAGGTTAATGTTCGCAAGATGGGTGAGTTTTATGTTCTTCCGGCTTCTCCTTGGGAATTGGGATTTATGTGGAATCCGCTTTAGGCTCTAGATTGGTTATGTTGCGTGGAGATTGATATTGTTCGTGCTGCTTAGTGAGAGCTGTGGTTGACTTATGGGAAGTGTTACACAACTGTTGACGAATTGTTGGGCACCTTCTCTCTATTGTGGCTAATGTTGGGCTGTGGAGAGAATCTTTTGTGCTGATATTTGGGGGACTTTTGAATGAGGATTCGACTGCATCTTCTTTGGGATAGTGTAGTTTCTTCATGCTGTTTGATATTGATCACATTGGCGGCTATCTATAAGCACAACATGAAAATTTTGCTTGTTTTTTTGTTGGCTCTGCTTGTTTCTTTGAAAATGATTGTTAAAAAGTGTGTTCATCTTATTATGATTTTAAAGGAAACTAATTGTTCAGTTACTCTTTATTTAGATTGAAACATATAACATTAATTTGGTGAGGCCGGGAGATGCTTTAGGACTTTTTTTTTTTGGTAGAAAACAGAAGTAATGCTTTAGGTCTTTAGATTCCATAGAAAGGACGTAAGTTTGTTGTAATGCTTTATGAGTTATTTGAGATGTTTCATGATTAAGCCTCTCGTATGGGCCTTGGAGACTGCTGTTTAAATAAGATATTGCAGTTAAGAAGAATTTTCTCCTAGCACGAGATATATTTCACCATTTTTATTTTCTTGTTTTAAAGAAGCAATTGGAGGGACTTTTGCATTGCACTAGAACAAAATTGAGATCCGCATGTATGGTGCTGATTTTGATGAATCATTCTGCGCATAAAGGAGTTCTGTTCTTTCATGTTGTAACATGTCTAATGCTATAAGGTTGCTGGAGATTTACCTTTCTCTGTTTTGGTATGAATTTCCTGTGCCTGGTGAGAGGGATTTGCTTTTTCAGGTTCTTTCTGGGCACGCGTGCACACATGAGAGAGAGAGAGAGAGAGAGAGAGAGAGAGAGAGAGAGAGAGAGGGGACTTCTAGCTTCCCGTTATCTTATCAGATTTGATTAGGATACTCGGGTTTACACCGTGGTTTTACGTGGCATGGGACATGCATTTTCTGGTGGATTAATTTGCTGTTAATTACTCTCTTGTACTACCGTAGGTATTGATCTTAAGTGAGAAGCTTCATTCTGTCAATGCACGTTTGATCGCTAAGAGCCATACCTTCCAGGATGCCATCAATACTCTCTTGTACTACTATGGGCGCTATTTAACTTCTACTGTCCCGAACTACCGGGTGTCCGACGAGAGGATCGCGTATCATAAGGTGAGCTTGTGTTGTCTAATATATTTATATGGGAGAGTGCTTCTACTTAATTCTGAATCATGTGCATCTTCATTTACCAAATTGATACTTTGTCAAGTGGCTTCTTTTGGTTGTTTAATTTCTCTTCGAAGGTTCAGCGAGAGGATCTCATCAAGCAAGATCTTCGAAATGTTGCTTGAGGGTGTAGTCTGCTTCTGTTCTTCAGCCGACTCTTCCTTCTAATCCTGATTTAACAGTTTATGAAGGAAATGAGTCCACTCATGAAGCATACCAGGATAAAAATGTGCAGCAAGAAGCTGACACTGAGGTGATTGAGCTCTTTTGTGTAAAAACAGTTTGTTTATGAGTGTAAAAACAGTTTGTTTATTACTTCTAAAATGCTATTTGCTGTTTATGTTATATTATCTTCGATGAATGACAAGTTTGCGTATTATTGCTGCATTCATTTTCATTTTTTTTTAACTAAAAATTTTTAGAAAAAGAACCTGTTGGAACCTGGAACCGACTCCGAACCTGTGACAGGTAGGTTCCAGTGTTCTCGGTTCGACGGGTAGGTTCCCGGTTCCAAAAAATGAGGAACCCGTACCCGAGGGTAGGTTCCAGTTTCCAAGCGGAACCTGTAAGGAACCGGGAACCGCTCACCCCTAGTTGTAACTGCTTAGTGTCAACGTATGGATGTTGATAGTAGGATATGTGATTAAACAGCTAATCATTGACTTTGACTCTGCTTTTCTAAGTCTTTCCTTTATCCCGGAAGAGGCACCGGCACCAGCGCATCACACAAATTGCATTCATATATTTTCAATGGAGTCGTACATTCCCGTCAATACCAAAAGAGATGGTTGGACTGGGAAGATGAGGGATAATTTTGCAGATGTTTTAAAAGAAACCAATCAGAGTGTTTGAGTGTCTATGTTGACTTTACTCAAGTCTACATCTAAGTTCCATCATTTCTGCAGAAGACATTACCAAATCAAAAACATACGCTTCATGACTTGGTAGAAATCTACCAAAAATTGATAAAAGTCGATATTGATCACAGGCACGCTTTCTGATTAGGTGGAAAGCTACTAAATATTGATAAAGGAACATGGAAAGAACAACAGCAAAACAGAGAGAAAAAGCTCTTAATCAAGGGACAGTACAAACTTACACACGCCCTGCATAAAGACGCTTTTATTTCCCATCCTTGGGCCTAATTTCGATCCCTTCCACAACCAGCCCGGCCTTCCAGTTACCCCCATTCATCTCCATGACTCTCATTTCAACCTCCCTATTTTGTCCTTCATTCGTCAAGAACTCAACTAACTCTATCTCTGACCACCCATCTCGTCTCCCTTTAGGATAGTTCCCACTCCCCTCGGCAGGTGCAAGCATCGTGACCCGCCGATGCCCGAATCTCCGCCCGGACTTCCATCTGCGCGTGTTGTTCTCTCGGATAAGTAAACCGAGTGCTCACGCTTGCCCGCTTCATCACCAAAGAAATCTAGCTTCCACCTCAACAGGCTGGAATTCAAATCCATAAGATGCTGGGGTAATTTTGAATACCAAGTATGCTGCATAATGGGTTCCGGGCGACAGCATGCCAGAACTAATCATGCCTCTAATTTCAAGCCAGCATACATCTATGAGCTCAACCACTTCTGCAAACCTGTCCATTCACAAGGACAACCATTTCATATATTCGAAGTGGGGTCAAATTTCGGGATGTCACAATATATAATTGAGATGAGTTTGCAAGGTTTAGTTAATAGTTACACAAATACATATTCTTTTTTATGGATTACAAAAACTATGATGTTGTAATCAAATTGTTAGTTTATCATATATATAATGGAAATATATTTTGATAACAAGTTCATAGTTGCGTTTGAGATTGCGTCATCAGGCGGAAGAACAGTCATGTTATCTCCTGTTATCGTTGGATATGGGGTGTGACGTGAAGAACTGTCAAATATTGCTCTGGAATAGGTTTTCATGTGATTATCAATTTGTTATGTGCTCCCGTGTTTATGCTTCCTCTGCTGAAGTACAACTTCCTTCACTTTTGTCATCAACTTCCTTCTCTTTTGTCGTCCGTGAATTGCTCATTAATATCCAAAGAAAACAATTTGCTACCTTATTCCTTTGGAAGTTTTCCATTATCGGTGGGCCCATGAGGGGACAAAGTATGGTTGTCTCCAATTTGAGCAATCTCCGCGGCTCAGACAACGGCACTAGGCGCTTTCATTCCCAACACAAAACGGGGTCGGATTATAAGAAAACCAGAGAATTAATGAGGAGAAATAAGCAGAGTTCTCATCGTTGAACTTGACTAGCGCGTGAAAATCGCCTACAAGACAGTACGACCAATCTTGCAAGATATGGCAACTACATTCTTTTTGAGTGTGCTACAATACACGCTTTAATTAAACTAATCGACAAGAAATTATCTAGCCAATCATTGGCTTTGATCCGGCTTTAGAACCAGAAGAGATGTGCAGGCACCAGCGCAACACAGAAATTGTTTGAGAAAATTGTCCCAAAAAAATCTGAAATCTATGACACTTTTATCAATTCAGTGATAAACCTTTTAACTTTATTAATTAAGTTATGTCATGATAAATGTCACATTGTGATAGATGTCATATCGTGATAAATATGATGAAGATGAGTTACGTTGTAACAAACGTTTTAAGATTAATCAATAAGTGTTTTAGGATGAATCATGATGTTGCATTAATTGTAAGTCATAGGTGTCCTAGCTAAGAACCACGTGGTGCTATTGGGCAATTTTAGCCGGAAATCGCGGACATAGACACCAGCCATTATACATGATACGATCGATGCTAATGTGGATAATTTTTTATTGTTTTTTGATAAATTTCTGAATTTATTTTTTTTTTTAAAAATATTTAAGTATTTTCAAAATTGTCCATGTTAGTACTGGCCATCCTACTTGGCATTACAAGCGTCCACATCAGCAATTTGCTATTAAAATTGACCGGAAAGACTCAATTGACAAAACTGAAAAGTTTAAAACTAAATTGACAAAAGTACAATATGTTTAAGAATTTTTGGATAATTTTCCCCGAATTGCATCCATATAAGTTCTTGAAATCGGCATAAAAATTGCATACAATTCCATGAGAACATAGTAATGGAGTTATTTGGTAAGTTGGGTTGTGCCAGTGACAAATCCGTGGCTGCTCAGAAATGTCAACCCCAATTGGGGCCATTGTTTTCCATGAAGTACCGTTGATACAGTGAGCAATCAGCTGTTTGGACAAGGAACGAGTTCGCAGTTTCAAAATGACTGATGATTAAGCGGTTTGAGCTCCATCGAGTACATGATCGACTCAACCTAACATTAAATGATGACCGAGCACCTGGATTCAAAAGACATGGAGCTCGAGCT